>VUQS01019425.1:1356-16484 GCA_015108495.1 Heterochromis multidens
AATACTTCCAAAACACAAACATAAAAGTGCCATAAAAAAGTGAAACTGGGTGAACACGACTAGAAGCACAGAATAGCGTTCAGTAGCTTTTACTGTACATTAGGAGCAGATCTGCTTTGACCTGAGCGACATCCATTTAGTTTTAAGCTTGCATCTGGTAACACACACAAATGTTGATTTATTACTGATTTAATAATTTTATTCATATGTTATTATCTGATACATCAGTATTAATATGGTAATAACTGCAATAACTGTTGACTAAAATAACTCCTGTCAAAGATGAAATCATTTTCTGACTGATGTAAGACTCTGGGGTTTTTTAATCCAATCTAATGACTGCAGCACGTGTAACAACTATTTCCAAATAAAGAATGAAGTGTTGCTTTTTTTCCTCTAATGCAACAATTCTCTCTTCAACTCTTTATCTTTTGTTTAAAACATCTTGTCCTGGTTGTCTCCTCAGACTGTTAGATCACAAACTGAATCTTCACACATTTGATTCCTCCTTCTGTCCTGTGTGTCAGCACCAGTGCACCATATACTAGATTTTTGTAAATAAACCCAGAGATACAACAACCTGAGGAAGTGCTGGCAAAAAAAATGATGTGATGATGACACCTTTATTTGAAGCATCCAAATCATGAATTTACTCTTGTAAAAACTAGTAAAAATGAAGGATTTGCATTCTTCCGTTACTGGCTGCGATACTATGTTTAGACCTTGGATATTAAACCTCTTAAAGCAGGCCAATAAATGAACAAAAGGTAACAAACTGCAGAGAAATATTAGTAATACTGCAGCACAAACAATGGGATAACTCGAGATTTTTAGTCTCACATTTTTTGCAGACCAAAATAAAATACTACAAACTTTCATGTATTTTTTTTTCCCAGTAAATTTCTTGCTAGTTTTTCCCAATTAAAATGCATCAAAAAACTTCAGGTTACTTGCAAATATGTTAATCATATATTAATTATTAGATGTTATTTTCAGATTCATTTGTGATGAAGATAATCAACCATAAACTTCAGTGTAACTTCTAAAGATAACATATATTCTGTGTGTCTTGAGGGGAGCTCAAGTGTTCATTTGAAAGACACGTGCAAGCTGTTTTAATGGCGCCTATGTACATCACCAGCTCTGGGTCTTGGAGGTTCAATGTTCCATAAAGAACTGATCTAAGATCAGAGTCCAGGTAGCACCAACTGGAACAGCAGCAGTTGTGTTACCCCCACCTCAGACACAGCGATGACAGACTTTTCATTTTGCCAACAGATGAGATCAGATCTGTCCCAAGATCTGCTTCCTGAAATGATCCCAGATTTGGTTCAGATGGAAAAGATGAGTGATCAATTCAAGAAACAAAATAGAGGGCACACATGAGCTTATGGTAACAGTGGTTAGGGGCAACAACTCCCACCTCCGGCCAGCCAGGGTTTAGGTCGTGGTGTTCTACTCTGGTGTTTGCTGCCCCCTAGGGCTGAGAGCAAGGCAGTGCAGGTGTGGCTCAGGAAGAAGGAAAGGAGGAGTGGAAGAGGGAAGGGTGGAAAGCAGAGAGATGGGAAGGAGGTAGAGAAGAAGAGGTAGGGGGAGGTGGATCTAGGGCAGTGCTACTCATCACAGCCCAGAAGCTCCATTCGCAGAGTGATGCGGTCATGCCACTCCCACGGCAGGATGCGGACATATCGGCCATAGAACGGCGGCTCAAAGATGTTCTTTTTGTGAACGTTGTTGTCGCTGTTGCCTGGGAAAATCTGAAGAGAGGACAGTGACTAATTAACACAACAGAAATCACAACATTTCTTATGTGAAACAACCTGATATAGACAAGAAAATCATAAACTTCTTGTTTTCTTAAGGACCAAATAATAACGGAACATATTGGACTCTTACAGTTTTCCTTTAATGATCCTAATGTACATTTTCCTCTTAAAATAAACAAAATTAACTTCTGTTCCAGCTTATCAAAACACCCTTAAAAAAAAATATTATAAAACTTTAGGTTTGTCATCACTTGACTTCATGACATCACATGACTTGCTGTTTACTGTTATTTTACTTTAAGACATTTTAGGCGCAAAAGTAAAAAAAAAATGAACACAAGACCTCAAACCATTGTCAAAATAAAACAGAAAATGCAAACTGAAATCATAGAATAAACTTCAGTCATAAATGTTTTACTGATTAAGTCAGAGCCAAGACTCAGTGTGCTACATCCCTGATTTAATGAGCTAATTTGGCTGTATACTGCTCACATCTGCAGATCAATTGATTTTTGGATGCAATAGGAATGAATGCATACAGAAGACTAATCAGTCACAGTGATACCATAACTTGCTCCAGATGCTGACAAGTACATCAAATAAAAGCTTCACTATTACTCAATTTTTTTATTTTATTTATTTAAAAATAAAATTATTTATTTAGTTACTTATTACAAAAACTACACAGCATAAGAGCTGTTATGCTGACATGAGTGGGAAGTACACAAGATTAGGCAGATGGTTTTAATGTTGTGTTTAATGTGTGTCTGTGTACATTAGGTTTTATTCAGCAGTTATAAGAACATTCAGAATAAATACTTTTTCCCCTGTGCTGTTGGACTGACCTTGTCTGTCTTTGTGGTCTCATCCTTGACTACGGTCCAGGACCGTCCATCATCACTGTGGGCCACTTTGAAGGCTGTGACAAACTGGACAGAGCCAAAGTCTTTGGCTCCCTGTGTGATGATTCCTGTGATCTTCTTGGTAGATCCAAGGTCCACCTAAGGGCACAGACACAAAAAAAAAAACAAACAAAAAAAACTTTATAAAAGCAGAATGTGGCAAATGAAAACCAACATGCAGTCTAGGCCTGTCTTCTCTCACCTGCAGCCACTCAGACTGGTTGTTGGTGGCAGCAGTCCAGGCGTTGGTCTTGCCCTGTTTGTCCAGCCGGGCGTAGTGTGGGTGCCAGGTGAAGGCCTCGATGCCCCAGGTGCGGAAGGTGCTGGAGGCCGTGATCTGCCGATCAGACACCAATCTGGACTTCATGCCCATTGGCTCTGAACAACCTGAAGCGTTTGAATACACTGTGGAAGTGAGACCAGGCAGAGAGGAAGAGACAGGGAAAAAAAAGAGACAAGAGGAATGGAAAGAAAGAGAAAGACAGAAAGCATGATAGACAGGGGACGGACAGGAAGCAGCCCAGGCCAGCCGGTGATGTGAAGCGACACACGAGCAATGACTCTCTGCAGAACACAATGTGGGTGTTTCTCAACTGTTTGAGGTGGCTGGCTAGAATCATTTATATATCATCACATATTCCCCTAACCCTTAGACCAGCCTCTGATGAGTTTCTGGCTCATCTCACTAGAGCACTGAATAGATGCCATGCTAATTCACATCATGGATAAAATAAGCCAAGAAAAACTAAGTACACTTGCCATCATCTTTACTATGAATACAAGTAGTTACGCCTGCCAACACGCAGTTTAAAATGTCATGAACCTCAACTCTGAGCATGCATCAGTGCAACAACATCAATGGCTTATAATACTATGGCTTGTTTTTTCTTTGTTTTATAATGTCTCTGCCCTTACCCAATCACACCTGAGGTTGACAAACACCCACTGGTTGAGGAAAACGTTTTTACACGGTTTTACAGTGACTCTCCATAAGTCGGAGATCTACAGTATTCTTGCTCTAATTTTACATGAGCAGAATACAGATCTTAAAATGTCAAAAATGTGTGGAACTCACTGTAATCTATAAAGGTTGTAACAGACTTTTTAATGAGAGATGGGTTAATGGAGCAGCTGAGCATGCATGTTAGATGAAGAGGGGTCAAAGCTGCATGAAAAATATTCAGCAGTAGCAGCTATTAAAACAGCATCTTTTACAGTTGAGCTGATTCAACTCTGAGTTGAATCAAATCGGTGAAAATGAAACAAATTAGATACTGAGCATTTTGCATTAAAACAAATGTGAAAATATTAGTTTGTTGTAAAATGATTAAACCAAAAACACATGCTAGTCAAGATCTCACTGTGGAACTGTGGAACTGTGGAATCATGCAAGAACTGAAGCTCAGTGGAAGAAGAACAAACACTGATAACAGCCAACAACCATGAAGAGACACAAACATCTGAAAGTGTGATGAGGCCAGCAAGACTGAAAGAACTACACTGGCTTATGATAAAAGGAAAAGCAAGATGAATAGGCATTAGCTGCAATACAGAAGACTTCAAATAACTAAATATTACATCAGCCTGCTAGTGTGACAACGTTAGAACGATGAATATGATGAGTCTTTTACTCATTAGCATCCAGTATGCTGTGGTATATATAATCATATGGTTTTAATACATTCTTTGGAGATCATCGTAGGGTCAGCTTAGACACAGCTGTGTTCAGAGCCAGCGAATGGTATTACTCTGCACATGACATCGTTTGATGATGACTAACCACTCAATGCAAGACTGAAAATAATTAGTGACAAAACATGGGAACTAAATGCAAGCAGAAAAAAAAAAAAAAAAAAAAAAAAAAAAAAAAAAAAAAAAACAAAAAAAAAAAAAAAAAAAAAAAAAAAAAAAAAAAAAAAAAAAAAAAAAAAAAAAAAAAAAAAATAAATGAAAACAGAAAAAAAAAAAAAAAAAAAAAAAAGGCTGTTGGATTTCCGTTCCTGGAAACTTCCTCCCACATTAAGCTTGTATGTTAAAAAGTTTCTTGCAGTCCCTAACAAACCTCACTAAACTGAAAACCAAACACATGTGCATGCGGCACGTGTACAGTGGATGTGAATTTACCGTTGAGTTCACAGCCCACCAGCTCCATGCGCAGGGTGCAAGCCTTTCGACACACAACAGGAATAATGCGGATGTACTGGGCAATGATTGGGGGTTCGAAGAGGTTGGTCTTGGTGCCATCATTGTCCATGTTCCCCACAAAAACCTAGGAAACAGTTGAGAATAAGCAAACTGTGTCAACTGTATCATCAATTGGTATTTTGTAACAGATTAGCAACAATTATTAGTGATAGCAAGTTTATGACGTATTCTGACTAAACTTGTTTCCAAGCTGATGCAGTTATCAAAAGTATCACATTACAGTAATGGTAAAGTATTACCATACTTATTTGTATGATGTGTGCTATATTATTTGATTTTAAAGAAAAGTCTCAGCTTCGTGTAATGGTTCATTTACATTTCAACAGTGTGTTACTGAATGCTAAAATAAAGCAGCTCAAAACAGACTTGTGGACTATAGTGCTGTGTGTGTTTTTGTGTTGCCTCACATAGTCTTTTCTCTGTCCATCTGTTCTGTATATGGTGTATGTCCTGCCATCTAGGCTGGAGGCCACCTTGAAGGCCTTGATGAACTCGGCTGTGCCCATGCGACTGGCGCCCTGCGTCACAATACCTGTGAAGCGCATCTTTCTTTGCATGTTGATCTGGAAATGTAGAAATTGATGATGGTAAGATGAGTCTTAAAAAGTTAACATTTTTTGCTTGAAATGCATCTGTTCTAAATCTTGACAATTCTAGACCCTCAAAAATGAACACCTCCATCTATATTTCTCATCAGCCTTTATTTATTATTGTCAGTCTACCTGTTTAGTTTTCTAACTGCCTGTGTTACACTCATAATCTACTGTATAACTGGTCTCACTTCTATCCATGGGTTCTTGTCATGTGCAGCTGCACTCCAGGCATTAACCAGTCCCTTGTTGTGGAGGCGGGCGAGCTCAGGGCCCCAGCGCTGCAGGCCCAGCAGGCTGTAGCGGACTGATGAGGCTGAGATCTGGGACTCGGCAATGCCCCCTCCCTCCATGCCGAGCAGAGAAATACAGCCTGAAGAAAGAGACTGGGGTTAGATTTAGGTCTTAGTTTTAGAAAACCAGTCACTTTTCTTCAACTGATTTTTACCATCTATTCTAAAATTCTCTTACTGTATGCCAGTTCTGACATTTTAATAAAATAGCTGTAGAGACAAGTTTTGAGTGGACAAGGAGATTATAACTGATACTAATAAAAATAAATTACTGACTTGTGACTGGATATTTACACCAACCAGTTAAGTTGCAGTTTATTTCCATTTCTCCTTCTCTTCCTGAGGTATGGAGTTGAATCATAAATAAAAGAGTCTTCGCTAAACATTATGTCACAGTAAAGCTTTGACATTTGTCATCACTTATCATTTCATCTTTTGTCCTGTCTTTCTCCCCTCACCCACAACCAGTCACGACAGATGGCTGCCCCTCGCTGAGCCTGGTTCTGTCTGAGATTTCTTTCCGTTAAAAGAGAGTTTTTCCTTCCCACTGTCGCCAAGTGCTTGTTCACAGGGGGTCGTGTGATTGTTGGGGGGGGGGGGTTTTCTGTATTATTGTAGGGTCTTTACCTTACAATATAAAGCACTGCATGAATAAAATTATATTGAATTGAATCTTAACATTTGTGTTATACAAATGAGTGAAGCTAGTTTCCCTTTTACCATGCCTCACTCCCCTTGTGTCTGTGTCATATACCAAACATGTCCTTGCAGTCTTGGGATCTACTGAAGTTGCTAAATTTTCCATCTCTCTGTTTCTGATATATCAGTGGCAATGCTGCTGCCCTGCATTGCTGCCTGCTGATTCGGCCCCTCCACTATATATATATATAAAAAATGAGTTTATCCTTAAGTCTAGGTGAATGTTTGTGTCAAATCTGAAGCACTTCCATCAATGCTTTCCTGAGGTATCACACTCATGATAAGATGGGATAAAGAACCCCCGCCAAAAAAAAAAAAATAGTGCTTCTGACAACACTCACTGATGCAGAGGCATGTGAAAAGTCAGTATATGGTCACACACACATGGTGTGTGTGCTAAACCTTTACTGCACTGTGCCATAACATCATTAAGGATGCAAAGCACTGAATCAGCCTAATTGAATGAAGTATTGATTTCTCATTTGGAACAGACTATCTTTATGTTGAGCATTGATCATCATAAAACCCAGCAGCTTGGCCACTGTCCTGAACTTCAATATCTTTACCTTCACTTGAGAGCATTTTGTAGTACAAAATGCTTGTCTGATACTTACGAAGTTGGCAGTGTTTTCCTACATAAGGGGAAGGGCAGTGGCATTTGAAATCTCCATCCAGGTCTCTGCAGGTACCGCCATTCTCACACGGCTGTCCGGCACAGTCATTTACATCTGCAGGGAGACAAATCACACAGTCAGTGTTGTTACAGGACTGGTCAACTATAGGCTAGTTTGTAGCAGATTATAGTTAGAAGCATGAGTGAATTGCATGTCATGCTTGAGAAACAGACTTTGATATTTTTTCAGTTGCTTTGCACTGAGGTCTCCTCATGCCATGCCAGCAGAACTGGAGCTGTAGCAGAGGGATTAGTGAGAGGAGCTTAGTCCTTATTAGTTAGGAAATGTAAACTTAATAGAGATATTATGACTATGACTATGACTATGACTATGACTATTAAAGACACTACTGCACATCGGATCATGTGGTTAGGGTACAGATTATATAACAAAAAGGTCCCAGGAGTAAATGTGTCTTTGTAGGGTGAAAGTGAATGAGAGTGGACAAAAAAGGAGAGAAAAAAAATCCCTAACTACACATCGATGGCATGTTCAAGGTAGACTAGCTGATCTTCTAGATGATCATTTCAGTGCAATCAATGTGTTAATTTTCTTGTGATTCCTTGAATCACCTCTTGATGGCACCCTCACAAACATTATGTGTCCCACTTAAAAACTGTAGCAGATGAGTCAGAGAGAGGGAGACAAATCAGCAGAATGAAAATGGGAATAAACTCCCTTTCATCTCATCCACAAGAACTGTCAGTGTGACTAAACCGGTATTGAACACACTCTATATTGACCACATTCAGACAGAATCAAGGCACGGATTTTGCTGGTTGTACAGATGACTGCACACCAAAAACAGAATTTCAGCCAATCTCTAACGCTTTAATCCTGAGTTCTTGTTATTACGCAGGGAAATGCACGCAAACAACTCGGCACATTGATGTAATGTTTCTAGCCAACAAACACACACAGCAGCATCTTCCTGCCCACATGCTCTCTCTATAAATAGCTCTGTGTCCAAACATTCATTTTCAAACGTCACAGGAGGAATATAGTCATTTTGAAATGTGCATCCACAAACTCTGTATAATGGAGGTCCACAGCTGTGACACTTACAGCTTTGGAAGCTCATACTAAATCACGCAAAACTGACTATTTCAGCAGCTGAATATTTTCAACATCAAGCTCTCTATGGGTTGCAAATAAGCTCTTTGATCACTTTGCTGTTGATAGCGGATGATGTTGGTAGCAGCTACCTCTGTCTATATCCAGGCATACTGATATTTTTGTATCAGAGCACTTTCACATTTTACTAGAACAATTTACAATTTTTTATTTATTTTTTTTAAAACATGAGCTTACGTCTAAATCTTTAAAACATTGTAAATTACATAATCAGAAAAAGGAGAATAAAATCAAAGGCTATTACAAACTAAAACAAATGTGTAGAATGAATGTAGTACATGGTGTATGAATATGTGTACTTGGCTAGTTCTTGGGTATAAATAGCCAAAGGTTAAGGGTCACTCTTCCATTTTTATTTAATTTAAATGTTATTTAAATCAGACAGCTGTTTTCTTGGTTAAGAGGCTGTCTGGGGAAAAACTATCCAAGTTCTTGTCACCAATGAGTGGCATGATCTGTGACGTGTCAAAGAAAACACCACCTATAACCCAGAGACCTACATTAGTAACAAAAACTGGTCAAGTTTGGAGGAGCGTCAGCTGGTGATCCTCTCTCCTGTAAGAGGATTGAGGGACAGGAGGACCACACAGCATGGTCAGATGCAGGTGCTAATCTATTTATCCATCTCTCTGATAAATGGGGGAGGGAGGGCAGGAGAGGGGAAGAAGACAAGCAAGGAAAATGGTGCAAGTTCTATGACTTGCACAAGTCAAACATATACATTAATGCAAAGGAAAACAACACTGACTGTTCTGTGTGTAGCAGAATCCACTATCAGCACACTGTTTGAATTTACATATAGATTCTAGTGGGATGAGTGCGTGGTAGCCAAACAGGCCAGCTCTCCATGGCCGGGATCCAACAAACCCTATCACTTCTAAGGGAAACAGCACACTACCACAATATTTACAGTGTCAATATCTGTCTCAGCATGAAGCGAAAACCAATAGAGATCTCACGTGGCTTGTTTGAAACCTGACCCTGATCGAAGCACAGCCAAGGTCAGCTGGCAGTGCATGTGGTGATCAGCAAAGCTGTCTGCTTACAGGATCTGTGCTGCAGCAGGGCAGGACGTGATGCCAGCCTGCATCTGACGGCCCAAAACTGCTTTTGTGTTGCTGCCTTTGTCTTTCAAAGTGTTATGTTCTCCATACCTCACAGCGTGAGACTCCAGCCCACAAAGTACTCAAACTGTCAATCAGTGATTTTATAGTTCAACAAAAACACAAAGCCAGAGACTGGTAGCTGAAACCAAGGATATTACTTAAGAATCTTATGAAACGTATTTATATTAAACTGCTAAACTCAGAGTATAATCATTAGCAACCTTCAAACTTTTGACATAAAATTTGACACAACTGTCAAACAGAACCAAAGTCATTTATTCAAACTAAAGGCAACATAAAATGACAAAAATCACTATTCATACTGTTACCATGGTACAGTAACTAAGAGCTGCTCTTAACCCCAGTGGCATTGTTAAATAAAAAAAAAGGCTGGAATGTGTTATTTTCTGGGTGCTGTGGACTGGACAGGCTGTTACAGCACAGCCCATAATAGCTCTGACTGGGATATCTCTGCTGGAGGTACATGGGTATTTGCTAAGGAACTTCTGATGTCATATTTGCTATTAGACAAGCACATGATTTAAAACAGTCAATGAGAACTCACTGTAAATAGTTTAAAGTACTGTGATATCCAATGCCCTAGATAATAGCTGAGCTTCTATAAATCTTTCAACATTTTTACTATCTATATTATTACATTTCTACACTGTCATTTATCATTATCAGCTCACATTTTCTATAACAAATACAGATTCTACACATTAGTATGATGTATTTCTTATTCGAAAGACAGAGGCGACAACAAGCTAGAGAAATAAAGAACACGACACAGCTGTCAGCCACCAAAGAGCCACCAAACTGAAAAAAAGTCATGACTTCATGTCCTTGTGGCTTAAAGAAAAAGAAAAAAAAAAAAAAGGAGGGCTGGAAGTTTGATGGACTTCCCTGTTCCTTGCAAAACATCTAGAGTTAAACACCACATTGTTGTGACTATCCCTCTTATTAGTCTGTTGCTGTTTACCTGTGAGGGTTCAGTCTCTCTTGTCAAAACACCTGACAGCTGTGTCGTGTTACGTAAGATCATGTTGTGATTCCACATAAGCAGCTTTGGGGACCTATTAGGTCAACAGAGCTTATTTAATATAGACTATAGAGAACCAATAAATGTATGCCAGGCACAGTCAAGTTCATGATGGCACAAACACACACATGAAACACACACCCTGTATTCCACAGGGGGCATGAATCCCAGACTGTCCACACCACCACATCCTGGGAGGAGCTGCAAACTCTCCCAAAACAAATGAGAGATCAAAACACTCATAGACACACCCTTTAGTGATTTCCAAAAAGTCAGAATAACTGCCGTGATCTGTTCTGAAAAGTAGGGTTTAAAGACTGTAAGCAAGAAAAAGACTCCTTCCCTTACTGTTTCCATTAAGCTGCCTTGGCCTGAAGTGAACAGCATTTAATATCCTTCTCTCTCCCTCTCTATCTCTGCATCTCTATATTTAAGCCCCCCTCCCCAACACACACACACACTCACTAATTCTGTACAACCCATTAAGGCTTTTAGGCCAATTTGACAGGACAGTCAGAACTGCTGCAGTCAGACCTGAGTAGTGAGTGTGACATTGTCAGGAGGGCAGACTTAATTCACCGTTCCGCCTCCATGTTCGCTTTTTCACCCGGCAACAGAAGCAGCGCTGACGTTGCTAGCACTCAGCATGGACCGCCACTTTCTGTTGGCTAGACTGGCACGAGGGATAAACCATGTGTGTGTAAGTGTATGCTAAACAGTCTGTATATGAGATCATGAGCTGCGTGCGGCTGTTTATGTGGGATGTGCAGCCCACACGTGATTAAGCTTTTTCCAGTAGAGGATTTCTTGTTCCTTTGATGTGCTTTTCAAAAGAATTTCAGACTGCAAATCTTGAAGGGGTTGAATGGTGCCACTTTGTACCCTCCATTCCCAGATCAGTCCATCTTCCACTTTTTTACTATTTCTATTTATAGTTTTCTACTGTAGATGCAGTGGTTTGTGTGAGAACATCATCTCCTACATCTGGCTTCCAGTTTGCTGACACCTCCTTGTCAGGGTTTGAGCTTGACTGTTTTCTGATTAATACCACCACTCCAATCACAGACTCCCATACATTACCAATCCTATACAGTCTCACATTAGAGAAGTTAAATATTCAGAAAAGTTCTGTTCCCAAATTATTTTTGTCCGAATGTGCATTTTCATGTGTGAAGTGAGTGTTGGCTAAATGTTTAACTACACTAAGCATCACTGGGTTTACCACAGCCACCAGTTTTCTACTCCCAGTCTCCTTCTGTTTCACACAAACCATAGGAGCTGGCTGCCATGATAGTCACTCCTTGCCCACACACACACACACACACACATTATGGAGCACTTAAACTGTCACACAAGTCATCAGAAGCTGTAAAAGGAGGGGCAACCTCCATGACCCAGCAATCCTCCAGAGGGCTTTCAAACCAACATGGTCAAATAATTTCTGCTCCTCATTATCCCTGAGGCATTATCTAATTAGTATAAACGCTCCCATGGAGGACTCTTACTCTGGCAGCTGAGCTAACATTAACTGCCAAATGATTTGTGAATGTATAGATTTTGATGAGTTGTGATTTGTGGCTTTTGGGGGGAAAGGAAAACAGGAACAGACTGCTTGGCTATATGGGTTCTTAAATGAAAAAAGAATGTCTGGAACATAAATATACTCTGGGGACTATAAATTAAAGTAGATAAGAACTTGGAAACAACTTAATTGACTCAGAGGGCATATGCACCGTTTCATTAAAGTCTGAGCAAATGTTTCAGTATAACAAGGCCCATCCCATCAGGGTGGTTGAACTGATTAAAAGTTGGTGCATCTAATGCTAAAATAATATCACTGCCGTTTTTGTGGCTGGTCTTAACTCATAAAGAACTCTTTGTGTTGAGTTAGAGATAATGCTGAACTCAGGGGTTCCTCATCTGTAAGTGTGTCTGTGAATGCAGTTTGCACACGCGCATGTGTGTGTGTGAGTTGTTGAATTCCTCAGCCTCCGCATGCAGCCAAGAG
This sequence comes from Heterochromis multidens, assembly GCA_015108495.1. Lineage (NCBI taxonomy): Eukaryota > Metazoa > Chordata > Actinopteri > Cichliformes > Cichlidae > Heterochromis > Heterochromis multidens. The sequence continues at coordinate 13,776 of VUQS01019425.1, forward strand.
AATAGAGAGCACCTGGATCCAAGAAGGAAAAGAGTCAAAAGTGTAATAAACAGTCCTACTTTCATGGTTACCTTTTTTCGAATTTAAATCTGCCCCTTGGACACCTAGGACAGAAAAGCATATATGATCACTCAAAAATATACTTTGAAGGTCTGGCTTGTTTCTGACCAAATCAGCTCTTTGGGAACGCTTGGTCACTGTTATTCTGCTGCCTTCTTCTGCAAACAGTAGCCATCTGTCTCTGTGTGCAGGGGTGGAGGCATTTAGAGGAGCGCAGCACGTTCCCATCCTTGTTTCCCTCACTCAGGCTGACCCTGATTAAAGCAAGCTGGTCTGAGTGACGTGTGAAGAAGGATGACAGCTGTCTGTCTGGTGGCCAGCAATCACAACAGCTGTCTCCATGTTAGTGTATCAGATTACACGTGCCAATTAATTACATGGCAATGTATCTACTGTTGGTAAAGAAAAAAGATGTACCAGTCCAATGAATCACAAAAGTAGTGGAGCTTTTCTGAAATATTTCATTAATTATTACAATTATTTGTTTTCAATAACTCCACAAGTAAGCAGTAGTAGAAGTCAGAAATATTGTTTCAGCACACAAAATATACCCATATATTGTTGTTATGAGTGTCTTTCAATTCTCATTCATAGTTGGCCTTGATTAAGTGCAGTTATTACACCACAGCAGCTCTACAAGACCCACAAAAAGCCTGCCAAAAATGTTATATTTGTTACTAATAAAACTAGTCAAGAGGGAGCACAAACTTACTGTTCTGGCAGTGAACTCCATCAAAGCCCAGCTGGCATTTGCAGACATACTCGCTGAAGACATCACCTCGGCGGGAGTGGCCAGTCACTTCACAGATGGCATCATTCTTACACGGATTGGGGTTGCAAGGCCCTTTGGGTAAGCAGAAAAAAAACAAAAAAAAAAAACAGAGAAGAGCCAAGTTTAACAGAGTTTAAAAACTCAGGCTTCTGAAGTGGGGTATGCCAGAAAAAGTTTGAGAAAAACTTATCAGTAAACTGGGAATCAGTTAGCCCTCAGAGACTTAACATACCAGTCTCAGTTTCATTGCAGGTTTCTCCAGAGAAGCCATCAGGGCAGATGCATATGAATGGAGACCCTGCCCCGGTCACACAGGTTCCACCATTACTGCAAACGTTCACCTCACAGAAATCACCTGCACACAGAGGCGGGGAGTCACAAGCTGAGTAATACATTTAAAACAACAACTACTCTGCATAGCATTTGACAAAAAGTAAAAGTAAGCTCCTCTAGTGGAAAAACTTTTTTGGATTTTTTAATAAACCCAGCTGTGGTTTATTCGCTTCGTTTCACGTTCATAAATGCCTGACAGCTCACTTTTTTCTGTTAGCAAACATCTGATATTTCCAGGAGCATATTTCAGGACAGGAAATGTGCTCATAGTGAAGAAGCTACTTTCAGCGGATCCCTTATTCACAAGGAGTTGCCACAGCAAGTAGCTCCACATGTTTGAATTTTTTACACTGGATGCCCTTCCTGACACAACCCCAAAGGGATTTTTGTTCCAGGATCAAACCGGGGATCTTTGGCTTATTAGGAGATTGTGTAAACCACTACACTATGGAGCCACTCTACACATGTTTATACTATTACTCAATTTTTGTTACTTTTATTTAATTTTTTTAAGCATTACAACCATTTTCTGAAGCTTTTCGATAACAGTTTAACAACTTTTGAGAAAGAACAGTCTAAAATTATGTTGTCTTTGTTATTACATTTCCACTCCATTCCCTTGTTGTGTTGCTGAAGAGTAAACACCATGCTGCTGGCTGGAAGTGATGATCTGAAAAGCTGAGTAAGCCATCACTACACTGTAAACACCACACAAACACTGGATGCTTCTACCGGAGTGTAACAGCTGCCTGGACTGAACCTGACAATCTGACAGCTCTCTGGGCATGAGGGAAATCATGTCATTTAGTGCTGGGTGGAGGAAAAAAAAGAAACAGAGGGTGTGTTGTGGATTTCAAAAACATGAAGACTGAATCAGGTCTGATTCACTCTCAGAATTTTAGTCCAACAAAAAGGGCTGCTCTCTAATTTAAACTATATGTGACATGTGATTGTGCCTCTGTGAGAATAACGCCAGTGAAATAAGTATAGTGTATTAACAAAGAGGATATGGGCATCCTACCTCCTGCGTGCCCTATCTAAACAGTTCCTCTTCCTAAATCAAAATTCTGGGGATTTTCCAGAAGTGAGAATGCATCTCCAAAGTTCCACAAAAAACATTTATAGGGTTTGAACAATAAACCACATGTAATTATGTAATGTAAATTCTTCCTTACAATTTGTTACATGTACTTGGTTTTATAATCCCAGTAACACCTCAAAAGATATACAAATTTACAGATATATATATATATATATATATATATATATATATATATATATACATATATAAACATATTTATGCACACACATACACGTATATACACACACCCAGTGTGAGATAGTCGGTGAGAACACCCGGTCAAAGCCCTTCCTCCTCCCTATACTTTGCAAAAACCATATTTTTGTACTGCTTTTTGAACTGATTCATGCTGGGACATTGCTTCAGTTCTTCACTCAGTCTGTTCCACAGCTTCACTCCACACACGGAGATGACTTGTCAGTGGTCTTGATTTGTTCTGTACACACTAAAGAATTTTATTGAT
>VUQS01019427.1:5436-22179 GCA_015108495.1 Heterochromis multidens
TTATTTTTTTTAAAATTTGTTTTTATTTTTTTTTTTTTTTTTTTTTGTTTTTTTTTTTTGGTTTTTTTTACAGGGGTTTAAATATTAGACTCTTTCTTGGCCAAATACAATGATTTCCATGTCTGTAAAACATGACGTTGTAAGAAGTGAACTTTGTAAATGCAGGTAGGAGTATTTTGTTAACTTTTGATGAAGCAAAGCTCCATCTTTCCCCCGTAGCTCTTTATGCTGAGCTACCATCTGCATAATTAGCATACAGTCTCTTCTTATCTGACTCAAAATCTGATCTGACTTCTTATCTGGCAAGAAAAAAAACAAGGTTATGTAACAAAATGGCAAACTTCTCATGTAAGACTGTATCATGCAACTGTTTTCTGCGTGTCTGGTAATAAAAAAAAGCCAATTTTTACCCACCTCCTCAGAGCAGACACATCACCATTGTATGCTGCAAACATCAGGTTTACCACTGACTTGTTCTAAATGGATCAAACAAACACTGTGAGAGTGGTCATGTCTGCATTATTATGGATGCTCATATTAAACATGGCCAAAGCTTTAAATAATGAGGGAATCCCTATGTATGTCCTTAATCATGTCATCTCAAACACTCAGCTCTGGCTGTGAGCACAGATCCTGCTGTTCAAACCTTCTGTTTGTGAGTGCAGCCAATCAGAAGAGAGCTGGTTTAAAGGGAGGGGAAAAGGAGATAAAACTTGTTTAAGCCAGTGGATGAACGGAGGGGTCAAACAAAAGCCCAGTATAAGATAAATAAGGACTATTTATTCATGTCCTTGTATCTTTGGACTCTAGTAGAGTCCAAGGTTACAAATATGAACCTGGATATTGAGCATAACAGGTCCCCAGTATGTTGCTAATCATTTAGGGTGTTTTCACCCTTGTGAACTCTGGTTCCTTTCCCCCCCTTGGTGCGGTTTGTTTGTGCAGATGTAAACATGGTGCAGACCAAAACAACCATGACCCTATGAAGAAGGTGGTCATTGACCAGTTCCAAATGAACCCCAAAGCAGTTTGTTTATAGTAAGAATCATAATCATAAACAAAACAATGTTAATCCAACCTTGATCTGACCTAATTATCAGGTGTACACTCCAAGTTTGAGCTAAATGCCTTCCCGTAGCCAGGTATGCTTTGCATTCTGGGTTGATTAAAAACTGCTGCAACTAGCTGTAAAATGAAGGCTGACCTGGATGAGTTACCAGGTATGTTGCCTTATTTATATTTGGTCAGATGACTACATTTGTCAGCTCCTTCCTGTATTTACTTTTGTTGCTCCCTCCCCTGACACATCTGGCTATTAAGTGGACTAAATGTTCATATTTGGTTTGTTCACTTGGAGTGTTCTCTGTGTGAAAAGAAACCAAATGGGAAAAAACTGCAAGTTTACAAACAGAGTAAACAAACTATAGGGGTGAAAACGCCCTTAGTCAGTCACCTGAAAAGATAGCACCGGCTACACTTGTTGCACCAAACTTACTGGATCATCATCATCATCTGATCGTCTTCTCGGGTCGTGTTTCTTAGTGAAGTGCCTCAGGTTGTCGTAATTGTGGAAGTTAAAGTAAGACACGAGCTCCTGGTGAATCAAAAGTTGAAAAATAAATTAAAGACATTCATTAATATGAGATATATAACATTTGATATATTTGATCTTTAACCATTAATCACAAAGAAGAAAAACAAAGAAGGATTTTCTATTATAAAATGTAAATATTGAAATATCAGACTTTTTTTTAAATCTGCATTATGTTTGGAATAAGAAGCATACCTGACAGAAGTGAATGCCACGAACACTGTTTCCAAGCCGATCTAAGGATGGGGACCAACACATCATACCCATGACATTAGGGACCACCAGCAGTACAGCACCTGAAACACCAGATTTAGCCGGCAGGCCCACCTAAACAAGGAGAACCAACGAAACATCTGAAACCTGATGCAACATCTCATGTATACTGCTCTATGCTTTCAAAGGGATCTTTTGTTTTCCCAATACAGGGACTCACATGGAAGGCAAACTGTCCAGAAAAGTCGTACATGCCACATGAATGCATGAGACTCAGGGTGTTGCGAACTGCCTCAGCGCTCAGCACACGGTCACCTGTGATTGGACAAATACCTCCATTGGCCAGTGTGGCAGCCATGACACTTCCTGACTCACAGGTTACCTCTATGGAGCACAGCTGGGGTAAGAAATACAGAACAGTTTAATTAAAATTTTCCTTCACAGAATGACAATATCTTTATCATCTTAAATTACAGATGTTTTTGGCCACATGGAGACCTGCAAACTCGCGAGGGAAATATTTTGCTCTATAACTGTTAAAGTGAGAAATCCAGACACACTAACAGATGAGGTCATTGTAGTTTTTCTTTAGCTAAATTGTTGAGCTGATGCTTAGCAGGTATAGTTAGGTTCATCATTTGTTGGGCAAACACACGATTTCTGTAGTTTTGCCTCTGTATACCACCACCGTAGATTTTAAATCAAACAATCAGCATGTGTTTATTGATGATGTGACTGCTGACAGAAGTAGCAGGATGAATTCTGAAGTGTACAGGACTATACTCTCTGCTCAGATTTAGCCAAATGCTGCAAAACAGCAGGACAGCACTACACCAAGCAAATGGATAGTGACCCAAAAAATACTGCAAAAGCAACCCAAGAGTTTCTAAAGGTAAAGAAATGAGATATTCGTCAATGGCCAAGTCAGTCACCTCAACCCAACAGAGTATGCTTTGATAGAAAATAAGGGCTGTGTATAAAAATGGCTAATATACCTAAACGGTTAATGCAAAACTGTTGTAAAACCCCCTTGAAGTAAAGCTGGAAGTATGTACTTCAATCACATATTGATTGTTTGATTTAAAATCCACTGTGATGTGGTGCACAGAGGCAAAACTACAAAAAATTGTAGAATTCCCCCTGAAAGAAAAAAAAAGTTTCACTGTCCAACTAATTATGGACCTAAATGTATAATGGTTATCAGGTTTCTAATTATACTGGTTAATTAGCTATGCATTAAAAGTACAGCTGAGGTTGGTGGGAGTAATACTTATTTAAAATACTTGCAAAGTATCATAAATTGTTGGACAATTTGAAACTTGAACAAGGGATAAAAAGACGAAGCAGTATCAAAGTCAGAAAGATTCCTTACATGGACATCATGAATATTGGTGTAATCTATCAAGTAGTTTTTAATCTGGATCAAACTGTTGGACCAACTGACAGGGAGCCACTCTGCTAGCATATGCATATTAAAAATATTTATTACAGCCACTTTAAAGGACAGTCTCACCTGAAAGTAAAAGTCAAGAGCTGCAATCATATCTGCATTTTCAGGAAAGCACTGCAAGCAATAAGATCAGAGTCAGCACATACTAATTCAATTTAAAAACTCCGTAAGTAATTGTAATTATATACAAAACACCAAAAATATTACACGCACCTTTTTCTCTTTGAGGTAATACCCAATTGCATAATTCCTGTCACCGGTCTCCCTCTCTGACTGGAAACTGCAGGAACACAAGCGATATGAAAAGCATCATTCAATGCGAGAAATCAGATGGCAATAGTTTTACATTTCTTGCAGCAGGCCACTCACGTTGCATTGCTGAAGCCCACATATTCTGTACCAGCCATGCTTTTCAAGAACTCCATAACCTGCAGTAACATCATTTTTAGAGACCATTCAGAAGGAAGACCAAATAAAAGCAGAATTTCAAAAGGGACTAGAAAAAAAATTACTTACATAGTCAAACCTCTCAGCCTTATTTGAATGAGGCTGACAAAAGAGAAGGGGGAAAAAAAATTACTTTCTGTTGCCAACTTAATAGAATCAGTAAGTCCCTATAGATGGCAGTGTTTGAGTGCTTTGACACTGAAGCATACTTTGATCTTGGGGATGCGTCAATATCTGACGTACACATGGTGTGTTTGAGCCTGTCAGCCCACGTGGCAATGTGCTCACTGTGGCCTGGGGGCTGCTGATGGCTGTGCTAGAATTTCATGGACCAGTAGAAGATCATTACCATGTTGTAAAGGTACCAAAAGGGGATGGAGCCACATTCATATTTAATGGCTTTACCTAGAAAGGTTAAGGACGATAGCAGACATCACTGAGTTGAAGGGTAAACCTCATGACCAGTGAAAAAGTAGGCTTTATGCCTTTCAAAGGAGTTTCTCTGTGGTGCTCTACCGAATATGAAAACCGCTATTTGAACAAAACATACAAATGCAATATTCATGCACTCCCAAGAGTGCACAAAAGAAAATGCTTTTTAAGTATATAAACTCCTCAGTGTAACTATAAACTATATACAAATACACTACCATGTTAACAAGTATTGCCCCCTCCAAACATGTGGAAATGAGGGTGGCTAACACACCTTCAGTTCTAGTGGCTGTAATTGGCCAAAAGCACGCACACGCCCCTGTTGTCAGGCCCAACCCAAGACCCTCCATTGCAGCTGTACTTGGCCCACATTTGATAAGAGGCCTCAGTATCTCTTCAGTCAGCTGTGAGACTTCAAAAACCAACACAAACAAAGCCTTCACAACCATATATGGCCTCATGTTTTGGAATTAGGACAAAGATCACAGATAAGTTTGATGAGAAGTCAGTCAGGTGGTAATGACCTTAGTCCAGTTACTATGGGGGGGGGTGTAATCTCCAGCCAATGGACAAGTGATTAGACATGTCATGGTTGTTGCTGACGTCATCCATCAGGAGGGAGTTTGTTCAGTGAATTTCAACCTAGATAGCAGAAAAATGTTGCTTTCTAGAACTTTGTATTGTAAATATGATAACATCACCAATAGTTTGACCTTAAAGAAAGCAGCAATCTGTGGCTTTCAGAAGTGCATTCGTGTGGTCCTTCATAACCATGCTATATACAATTTATAAAACAAGCTCACAGCATTGTCACACTTGTCTTTACATTGAATATTCTACTGAACAAAACAGCATAAGAGAGATCTGCTTGCTCAGCTCACACACAGTTTGCAAACTGTGGCAATCAGGCTTCATAATGAATGGAAAAATCATACAGGGCCCGTCTGTACTCATGCACTGGCTGCAAGAATAACAACTGTTTTGATAAACGAGTTTGCACATTTTTTGAAACTGTTATTTATTTATTTATTTATTTTTTTTACACAACTTATGGCTCGTGCTGAGGCTGCAGCTAAAACCAAATAAAACCACACATGATAGAAAGCATGTTTTGTGGAACTTATTTTACTCCTGCTTTGTACAGACTTTTAAAGAAGTGATTACCCCTTTGAACTGTATGCAAATCTCTGGAGTGGCTGCAGAACACTATGCTGCACTGTAATAATTCAAGGGAAAACATTTAATAAGGACTGGGTTTAAAAATGGAAAGCCTATTTTTGGTCATGAGCAGCTGTCTCCTGAGATGCTACTTTGTTTTGCCCCAACAATCTCATTAATGAATGCCAACTATGTAGTTATTTTGTGTGCATATTCTTAAATGGAAACATGTGCATTCAGTAAGCATCTATTATCATAGCAATGCATTCAGGGCTTGGATTTTACCTTAATTAAAGAACTGATGACAATAGCTCCAGCATTCACCATGGGGTTGTGTGGTTTATCTGCACAAGAAATGAGAGCATGTTATCACTGATTTGCCCCTAATCATAAGAATAATAAACAGACTGCTGAGACTGGAGAATATATTTCATCTGGAGGACTTAGATGTAGCAACAACTAATGAACTGAACACTTGCAGTAAAATCCAGTTTGCTTCAGAGATGAGCAGGTACTGTAATTGTAATCCAGCTGGCAGGGAACTTTTCCTACAACACTGGTAAACATTATACCTAAAAGCTCCAACGCTGTTTTCAATTTAATGTTCATAGAATGTTTCTGTAAGGTTAAAAGTTTAACTAAGATATGCCATTTTGACTGCAACATTCAGAGGATGTTTTGAAAGTTTCATTTAGGTGTAGGTTATAAAACACTCCCACAATGTTACATGAATACATAAAAAAAAAAAAAAAATATTCCCACTCCTACACTGTGAACATGTTTTCAGGATGTTTTTGAAGCCTGAGATGGAAAAAAAAAGTTTTTTTTTTAATAAAACTCTAATGTGATCTTGTGGTGTTACAGAATGTGTGCTATATAACATTATAGTTTAGCACAAAAAGTAAGGAAATTTGTGTTTGGTTGATTATTTCTTTGTTATAACCATGCATTTGGCAATAAATCTTACACCACTGAAAAGCCTGTTTATTTCCCCTTAAATTCCTAAGTGCTGACAGGGTGAGGAAACATTGTGTCTTGTGGTGTCTTCTTGGGATGCCACTTCGCGGCCTGTCTCTGACATCCCCGTTATATGGAACTTGGCCTTCAATTTGGAGATGGTACTAGGGCTCACTCCAAATAATGCTGGAAGTCAAGAGCAACTCAAGCTCAAAACAAGAGTCAACAGTAGAATAAGCTGTTTGGCATTGGCAGAGAAGATTTGGCAAGTTTTTCATGGGCACAACCCACATACTCAACTTTGCTGCTCAACCCACAAATGCATTTTCCTTACAACCATTTAATGGGAAATAAACAGGCTTTTCAGTGGTGTAAGATTTATTGCCAAGAAGCATTGTTACAACAAAGAAATAATCGATCAAACAAATTCCGTTACTTTTTACACATTTTATATATCTATATCTACATACATACACGTATATACACACATACAGTGGGGGAAATAATTATTTGATCCCCTGCTGATTTTGTAAGTTTGCCCACTAACAAAGATCCCATAGAAAATCTGTGGAGGGAGCTGAAGGTTCGAGTTGCCAAACATCAGCCATGAAACATTAATGACTTGGAGAGGATCTGCAAAGACGAGTGGGACAAAATCCCCCGAGATGTGTGCAAAAGTTGTGGCCAACTACAAGACACGTCTGACCTCTGTGATTGCCAACAAAGGTTTTGCCACCAAGTTCTAAAGCACGTTTTGCAAAGGGATCAAATACTTATTTCCTTTGTGAAAATGCTAATTAATTTATAACTTTTTTGAAATGCATTTTTCTGGATTTTTTTGTTATTGTTCTGTCTCTCACTGTTCAAATAAACCTACCATTGAAACTATAGACTGATCATTTCTTTGTTAGTGGGCAAACTTACAAAATCAGCAGGGGATCAAATCATTATTTCCCCCACTGTACATATATATAATAGTATATTGTGCAGTCCTAGAGAATCAACCCTGCCAATTTAAATCAAAATGTCTAATTTGATATTTCAAATTTAATATTCTGGAGTGCACTGCTGCACCTGCAAACTCACAGAAAGAAGGTTCTGGGTTTGAACCTGCTGGCTGGCTGGAGCTTTTTTGTGGGGAGTTTCCATGTTCTCTCTGTGCCTGTGTGGTGTTTCTCTGGGTCCTCCATTAGGACATTAGATTAATTGGTGGTTCTAAATTGGCCATAGGTGGGAATAACCATCTGTCTCTCTGTTTGAGACCTATGACAGACTGGAGAAACAGAGTCCACCACTACCTCTAGTCCAAAGTCAACTGAGATAAGCTCCAGATCCCCCAAACCTTTTGATAAACCTTAACCCTTTATCAGGAAAGAAACCATATTTGATAACTTTAGTGACATCCAAATTGGCCTCAGTCCCCTCTCGTGAGACACATGGATTTCTTCCAGCCAATCAGTAAAGGTCAGGCTACAGCACAGATTGTGAAATCATTGCATGTAATCCCCTAACCCCAACCCTACCTATATAGTAAATTATGTTAACTTTATTGACTTTGATTTGCAACATGGCAAACGTTTTTGAAAATAGTCACAAAAGTCTTGTAATATCCTTCAATAACACTCTAAGGTTCAAATTTTTAATTTCCAAGTATTTCAATGAACGCCTTATAAAGGGATAAAGTAACTTAAAAAACTGCCACTAATAAAGCTTCAAAAATGTTAGGTCATAAAGTTCTAACAATGTTATTGCTTTAAAACTGTATTGTTTTAAAAAGGTTATTGCCAAACATTTTTATCCTAATTTTAAAAAGAATGTTCTGGGAACAAAATAAAAACATTACTAGAACAATAAATGCCAATCTTGTCAGAAATGGCTGCTATAATAAATCATATATTATATAGCAAAAAAAGCCATCAGGACAACTTTTGTTTCTAGTAAAAAAATAAATAAATAAAAACTACATTCCTGCACTATGTTCGCACAAATAGAATCAGTTAAGTTTCCAAAATATCACAACTATATAACACCTGAGATAGATGAAATTTGCACAAACTTCAGATGATCCTTTCTGAAATTGCGTAGTAATGTTTTTCCCTGCCATGTAACTCCCTCATAGAGACCACGCATGTGTTGATCCCTGGGTAGGACAGAACAAAATGTGCAGCATTGTTTGGATATTTGAAAAACTAGGGGAAAGATTTTTTCGTGAACTATGACTCGCATCTTACCACCGCAGGGAGGATAATTCGAGTTCATTACGCAAATCACTTGCCTTCCTCATTTAGTGACAGTTTGTTGAACTTGAGACCACTAGGCTCTTTGCCCACAAACTGGTGAACATGCTCACTGCCAAGCTCGTGCACAGCAATGGCGTACTCCAGAGGCTTCACACATGACTGCAGACAGAAGGGAACCTTGGTGTCACCCACAGAGTGTCTGCATGACATGAGGATGTAATGGAGAAACACAGAAATATGACCCAAAAAAAAAAAAAATAAAGAAAATGGAGGAGTGTTAGTGAGGCAGTACACACGGTGAAGGTTTAAAGAATGGAAGGATGTATACAAGTGGAGCTGATGCTGTACCTCTGTCCATCGATTGTGCACAGAGATACACCCCAGAGATCAGGGCTGAACTTAGCCAGCTGTGGAATGTAATCAGCGACCTGCATAAAGACATGAAACATGTGAGTGAGCTAAAAATGACGGCGCAGACACAAAATCAATACACGTGTTAGTCTGGTACTTACTTTTCCTCCCTCCTGCCAATGGGCACTGTCGTACAACTTATTGATCTGGAGCACAAACTTTTCAAAGTCAGGGATGATAAATTTTTTCCTGAAAGCCTTAGTCAGCAACATGATGTTGTTGCCCACACATCTATGAGGACACAATTAAAATGAGATCAAGAAACACTTAAAAGACATTCTTCAATTAGGCATATAAACCGTGTACTAACTATCACTGAAGCTACTTTGTAGCAAAAACACTCCCCATAAAACCATCCTTGAATAGGAGGAGCCACATAGAAGCAGTTCAGTGAGTAAATCTAATAATGATCAGTCTTTTCATGGCGGACATTATGACTTGTTATAGTTTAAAAGACACAGATGTTTAATTAATTATATTACTCCAACGATGGTTCTGTTATATTGAAGTAAGTGTGCCAGAAACACATTTCAATGTGACAGATATGCAGTATGCACAATTCCCAGAACTGAACCAGACAAATTAATTTAATAAATTAATTTTATTATTCACACCTGTGTGTGATAAAAAGGGGCCTTTTCTCCAGTGTAATAGAGATAGAGATGTTTTTGTAAACAATAAAAAAAAAAATCCCTTTACCTCTGTTAGGTTTTAAATCATAAATAGTGGGAAATAATGGCTCATTACTATCAGAGGGAAGTGTTTGTTGTGATGTGAGAGGCAAGCAACCACACCTCAGCTTCAAGCACAAGATAACAGTAAAACCTAAATGGCAAACACCAAATATATCATAAACTATTAACAATTACAGTGTCTCTTGGGTGCTTGGATTCCTTCGCCAAGCCAAGAGTCGAGACGGAGCTGCATGATTAAACTACTAAGCTAAATTTAATGAAATTTGGTGGAGAGGTAGCGTTTTTGATAACTTTCTTTAATATTGTGGCAATGGCCTTGGTCGAGGACATTCCCTCAGAGTGCCACTCTAAACCATTATTAAACATAGAGCTGTACAGCTAGCAGGCTCACTAACAGAGTCATATATGGTACTGTGCAAAAATCTTGAGCCTCCACTCATTTCTTTGTATTGTACTAAAGAAAAATAGGAAATATATGCAGCATTTTATTGAAATGTGCAAGCATTAAAGGAAATACAGTCTATAAAAGGCAAAAACAAAGTTTTTGCAATTCTAATGAGCTTGAAAGTCTATATTTGGTATGGCCACCTTTATTCTTCAACACAGCCTAAACTCTCTGAGGCAGCTTTCATGTAATTTCTTTAAGCAGTCTTCAGGAATAGTTCTCCAGGCTTCTTGAAGGACATTCAAAGCTCTTCTTTGGATATTGGCTGCCTTTAATTCCATTCTCTGTCAAGATGATCCCACACTGCTTCAGTAATATTAAGGTCAAGGCCCTGGAGAGGCCACACCATGACTGACTATGTTTTTTTCTATCCAGTTATGCTTTTACTGCATTGGCAGTGTGTTTGGGATCATTGTTACCATGAAACTGTTGCCAGTCAGATGTTTTCTAGATGGTACTGCATGGTGGATCAAAATCTGACACTTTTCTGAATACACAGAGTCCATCAATTTTGACAAGATCTCCAACACCACTGGCTGAAATACAGCCCCAAACCATGACAGAGCCTCCACCGTGCTTTACAGATGGCTGTAGACACTCGCTGTTGTACTTCTCTCCTGACCTCTTCTGTACATACTGACGATGATTTGAACGAAAAATTTCAAACTTGGATTCAGACCTGTTGCCACTGATTTTAAGTCCAGTTCTTGTGTAATTTGCCATACCTTTCTCCCCGTTTCCCTTCTTTAAGGGAACAGCAGAACAGCAGATGGATCAACTGAAGGTCCAGATTCATCCCTCATGTCCTGTATCAGGTCTTTGTTGGATTTATTTCCTATTTCTTAAGGACATGAATTTCAGACTGTTCATCTGATGTAGGTAGTTTTTTTTTTTTTAAGCCTGCTACTTCTTTTGTACTCCACTTATCCAGTTTCCTCAAATTATTTTTAAGGATGCACTGCACACCATGCTGGGATATGCTAAGTTTTCAGCTAATAGCTCTTTGGGAATCACCTTGGCCTGTTAAACTGTTATCATTGGCATTTTTCAAAGATTCAACTAAAGAAATGTGAATAAATGATGTGCTTTTGCTGCTAGTAAAGTGTCTAAAGACACAATTTAAAATTGGTTCTTTGCTATATTTTTATGTGTAAACACAACACTGGTTCGTTAACCTTTGGCTTTTTTCTAAGAAATAAAGTCCAGCTTTTTTTTTTTTTTAAGCTTGTTTGATCCAAGCGGCAAGTCTTGAGTTATTGAGAAGGTGATGCCTGAAAAAATGTTTATGTAACTCAAAAAAACAATCAATAATTGAAATCTTCAGCACACAGGCTTCAAAGTGACCTGCTTCGCGCCAATTGATATTCAGCTAAAACGGTAAACAAACCTGCTCATACCAATTCATCCAGTAGTTATTATAGACTTCCATTGCTATGTGGTGCTAACTGCTTAGCAATGCAGTACGCCCTCAAGGAAAGGTATGCACATTCTGTCACAGCTCTGAACTAAAATATCTGGCCCAGAGGCCTCACTAATCCAAGGCGATGGTAGCGTGAGGTTTGGGACACCAGGAAAAGAGAGTGGAGAGAGCTTGCATTATTCATATGGGTCATTTCCTTAAAAAAAAATAGAAGATAGCGCACTCTTTTTCTAGTAACATATTTATAGTGTGCTCTTGAGTGTTCTTCAGGAAAAGATGACCTCACAATTTTGGAAAACAAGCAAAGAAAGTCGGAAATGGACAATTAATTTTAACAGAGATAGCCAGACTGTTTAACCCTGCGCTGTTCCAGGCCAAAGGAAGAGTCTGAGTGAATTACACTCGTCTGTTATGAAATGATACTGTCTGGTCAGCAGCCTGCATAGCACTTACAGATCTGTTGAGCCTACTAATGTAATTGCCAGAGTCTGGAGCCAAACCAGAATGATGCCCTTTCATTAACAGCCCCAGAGACCCCCAGTCTTCCTGCACCCTCCACTGCTTTGGCTGGCATGCATGCACGTGAATTTGGTTAGCTGCAGCTGTCGGCCATAAAACGCCTGTCTCTGTCAGTCCCCTGGACTCAAATAGCACTGATCACAGATCATCAACAAACACTCATAAAAGGACTTAACCTAACTTTACACCTTACACAATTTCATCCTTTTCCTCCCTTTTGCCCAATATTTACTTGAAAGAACATTATAATTAGCAGAAGATTTCACTCTTTCTGCAGAAGTCAGAGATACCGAGGGATTTTTTTTTAACACATACAGAAACTGCTCCACTTTTCACGTGTTGACCAACTGTGTTCCCAAACGGTGTCATCATAAATAATGTTTTTTCACCTTCTGAAAAGCTTCTTGTCCATCATGACTGGCCCAATGGAGTCATGGGTGGATTGTCGCATCTGATGGACACAATCACGCAGCCGAGGGTCAGATGTTAACAAGCCTGTTTTTCTCAAAGCCTGCAGAGAAGGGAAATAAGAAACAAAAGAGAAAAAGGAGGGAATCACAAATGACACACTTTTTCCAGACACTGAAAAAGTTATTTATGTAAGAATATTAAATATGTGTCGATGACACATGTATAGTATGTATAGTGAAGGAGCTGCAAAGCTTCAGGTGTTGCCACATGGGACAGAGGAGGAAATACAGGCATAGACCAGATCACTGGAATCTCTCTCGTAAGTCACACTGACAGTCACTGTACGTACCACGTGGGTTTATTTTGGGGACACCATGTGCACGACCCTCCTGACCAGTGAGACTCCTTTTGACTGATAAGTGATTCTGTGAGTGAGCACGTGGCTGCAAACATGCTCTTGTAGTTATTAGTGTCTTCAGAGCAGGAAATGTTGAAATTAGACTGCTGCACGCGTGTTCCCGAGTCTATTTTAGAGTTTTGTCCTTCAGTTGACTGCGTGAGGTTTGCGTTTGTGAGCAGTTTTAACTTCACAAATGGAAAAAAACCAAAACCAAAACAAACAGATGAAGTGTGAAGAGAGAGCTTGTCTGGCACAATAGCGATTTAGATTACCTGATAAATAATGTACTCTGCATTCCTGAATCTCTATAAAATGTAAGCTGTCAAACATGGATGATGGAAAATTAATCTACTTTTTCTTAAAATAATAAAAAGGTATCGCATTTAGCACAAGGAGAAATATGTAAGGATTAAAAAAAGTCATTTTATATTCATTTATTATTACTTGTTTCTATCCCAAAAACTGCTGAATGTTATTTCAGCTACTGTTCTCTTTGGTAAATCAGGGATGTAACAATATATTGTCACATCTCTTCTTGAACTTTTCTTGTGAGAGTCACATGTATTGTGTCTCTTCAAGTCATATTCATCCCTGTGCAAAACTGAATAACAACAACAACAACAACAAAAAAAAGAATAAATGGATAAGAATCGTCTTTCATAAAAATGTGAGACATTGCCTTGAAATGAAATCCTGTCCTTTATAGAACAAACAAAAGATTATTAGTTACATTAGGTTGTGATCCTTTATATTACATCAATACATACAACTGGAACGTTTTTGGTGGATAAAAGTTTTTTTTCTGGTTGGTTCTTGCATGGTTCTATGCATACTTACAGTACCTGCTGTGCAATTCACTGACCATTATATCACATTCTTAACCAAACTCTGGTCTATAATTGAAAAAAAAAAAAAGAAAAGTTAAAACTGAGCTTGCCTTTTTTTTTATTGAATGAAAGATAAATAAAAAGGTATCTAACTCCAATTTGCAGAATTTCTTGGCTGTCAGTCCCTGTGGTATTCTTCAGTTTTTATTCTCCTATTCTCCTGTCTTTGTCTTCCCTTTCTCTGATTTCCCTGATTGTTTCCACCTGTCTGGTTTCCCCACCCTTATTGGTTTCACCTGTGTCTGAATCCTTTCACCTCTGTTTATAGAGTACCCCGTTTTCTGAAACACTTTCCCCTTGAGCTTGATGGAAAAGATCATGAGGTCAAGGAAAGGTGTCAGGAAGACTTTATAGAGACTTGGGAAAGACTTAGAAAAGAGAAGTGAGGTGCTCAAAGAATCCAACATTTTGATAATTTAGTATAGTTCACAATCTTAATTTAGAGAGCTTATATAAATATAGGTTCTTAGTGAAAGGCAACATCTTAAGATGAAGCAGATTTTTTTTACAGCAGTGTGATGTTCAGAGTTCAGCTGTGCGTTTAACAGCCTGCTGTTGAAAATTCAAAACATCAGGTCGTGCCAGTGGAAAACACACTTATAATTAACAATTACAAGATCTGCACCACTATGTCAGTTTTGTTGATTGTTTTCATGAATGATCAGATGGTACATCACTATGAATTATAGGATGTGATTAGCTCCTTTCTTTTCACAAATGATGGCACAGTGTATCCTCTGCTAAAGGAGGAAATAAAGCAAGAACTGAAGCACCTTTTCTTAAGTATTTAGAGAATTCAAACAGCTCTAACTATGGCTGCCACACAGATACTTCCAGGTCACTTCCCTCAGTCTGGAACCCTCCTAAGCAAATTTGACTATTTGACCACACTCATAGTCCTGACTGCCCTTTTTAGATCATCTGCTTTTGGGTTCCAGTGTTTTATGACACTCTGAGCCTATGAGGGTCAATGTGTTTTTCAGTTGTCATTTCCATTGCGGGGACACCGAGTAGCACTTTCTCCATTTATCTCCCGCTCCAGTAACCTCTACAAACACACTGAGTCATTTGTGCTGCAACAACACATCACCTGTGTTGACACATGTCTCTTGTCCTTAATGCACACTTTGTTTTTAAAAAAAAAAACAAAAAAAAACTTAGTTGTCATAGACACCGCAGTCACCAGCTGTCTGCATAAAATGTCACATCACAGTCATCAGATATAAAAAGTAAAAGGACTCTGTGGTTTATGTCTAATAGTGTCTGTTTACCTTCTCAGTATGCTGAGCTGTTGCAAGACTTTTAAGATATGAACAGGTTCATATCTGTTCACAGAAGCATTACTTTTTTTGAATGTGTTCATGAATTTCATGTGGAACCTCATGTATAGGATAGGAGCCTTATGATATTCCTAAGAGTAAGTAAGAAAAGAGCAGGAACAGGTTCCTAAATTGAATTCCTTTAATCTAGTGATATTATTAAATCTACCAGTACAACATCTCAACTGTAAGGTATTGTTGTAATTAAAGCCAAAACAATAATTACACATTAATGTGAAAAATTAACATTGCTCTCTGATTCTAATTACTTTGGTTCTTAGTGCCACAGCTACTATATTTAGTCCTATTGCATAAGGAAGTCCCTAGACACCTTTTAAACTGGACTCCTCAGTTAGGTGGTGATGCTCTGGATTCCTGTTGTGGGATATCATGACACTTACCAAGGTTGATTTGATTAAAGTCAAAGGTGTAGTCAAGTGTGTTTGTGTACATTCACATGTGAAATGGAAAGCCAAAACAGTGCTTGGAGTGACAGAGGATATGTCAGTGTGCTGCTGACATACAGAGATGAACTGGGAGAGAGGGATCATCTCTTTGCCATCAGTGATGGTGTAGAAAAGCAGGTCCTCCATGCTGGACATCAACCTGCTTCTATAAAAAACAAACAACACACACGAGATATGTTGTGATCTTTAAATTTGGACAAGCTTCAATGTCAGACCACGAGCAGTGAGTCAAAGTTTATGTCAATACAAAGCTAGTACTGTAAATACTGGCATATTTTCAGCTATCACATAAACCTTGTTTTAGAGAGGCTTAACTATATGCACATTAAAAAAAAAAAAAAAAAATCTACATACAATATCCAGTGTAGTTTTTGGGCTGTGAACAGATACAATTAATATGCAGACATCTATTTTAAAATATAATTTATCAATTTTAATGACAACAGGGCTGGAAAATGAGTTAAATACTGCCACCTGCCAACGTCCAGCAATTTGATTCAAACCTGTTGATCTTAATCTGATACTACTCTCTCAGTAACACAAATGTAAACATTTTAAAATGAATGATACCACTCTCTCACATGCAAGACAATTAACCTGCTTAATATGCAGTGTTAGATAGCTAGTAAGGGTAGGTGGATCAAGTTCCAAAGTACCCAAAATATTGATACTATAAGCATAGTTCTGTTTTGAGGATTGATAATGGAGTCATTCTTCCTTTTACTGCAATTTTTGCATCTTTGTTGCCGTTCTGTAAACATATATATATTAATGATCACTTCAGATTTAAAGAATGTGAACTTTTATATACTGTTAAAACTGCATTGTATTTAAATTTTTGTGTGCTTAAGCAATTTACAGAACAGAGAAGGAAATTAACTGCCTCAGGTTTGGCAAATAATTTGGTGCCAATTAAATAAATAACGCTGTGATATCTAATAATGTGAATTCACCGCTTTAATTATGCCATATTTCTCACTTGAGTAAGACTACACGAGCAACTTTAAGCACTAGCAAATAATTATTTTCATTATTATTTAATCTACAATTACTTTCTCATTAATTCTGACAGAAAATAGTAAACATTTTCTATTATAATTTGACACAGAGTTCCTTGTTTTGTTTGACCAGCAGCCAAAATTACAAAAGATATTTAGTGATTGTCTACACTTTAGTTACTTTAATCACTGAGGGTCAGTAAAAAACATCAAATCCACATATTTGAGAAGTCAGAAAGAGTGAAAATGTGAGCAGCATAAAGGCGGGGGGGGGGGGGGGCGA
>VUQS01019431.1:2250-13246 GCA_015108495.1 Heterochromis multidens
TTTCTCCCTTCAAAAAAAAAAAAAAAAGCTGCATCTGAAAAATAATGCGTGCTCCTTCTTTCTTCCTCTTCCCTTCTCCTCTCATTCCTTTGTTTTCTCTTGCTGCTAAAATGTGAGTCCTGACTGGAAATGCATCAAAGCACTTGTAGATTTTTTTTTTGTCACTCTGTTGGAGGCAGGGATCAGTTATGGGTGTTATTTTCAGTGTACTGCAGTGTGAAATATGCATTTTTATGCACACACAAGCTGTTTTAGTTCAGAGGGATTTTTTTTTTTTTTTTGTGGAAAGTAATCGTGGGGATATTTCGTTTTCTGTCATCATTTCTCTCACAGTGTCAGCATTTGACGTGAACTGACTCCCGGGGTGTATTGATCTAAAGGTGTGAGTTGTGTGTGTGTGTGTGTGTGTGTGTGATGTCCTGGTGGCCAAAAGGTTGAAGTGGAGGGGAATAGTGTTCAGTGAAAGTGGATTGATCCAGGCTATAAAATAGAAGGTGAAAAGACAGAGAGTCAGCAGATGTAATTGAAAAACAGAGAGATTCAGAGGGGCCACTGAACCTAACACACACCTCATACAAACACATCCCACCTCGAGGGGTCCTCGAGAACTGGTTGGGGGAGATTAGTATAGGGATCCCTGGGGTCCTTGGATTGCATTAGGGCTGAGATCATCAGGGACCCTCATAGTCAACCTAAACTATTTTTCTTCATTCAATCCTCAACTTGGAGCTTAGTATTCAGTTATGTTTTTAGGTCATATTGCCTTGTTGCGCCTGCTATTTAGTAGCTGCACTGCTGTTCCTAATGAGCTTCTTTTTTTTTTTTAGTGGGGTGTGTGTGTGTGTGTTCATGCTGTTCTGAGCTGTCTCCCCACAGTCAGTCTCCACATGAATAACACAGCAGCCCTCGTCTTGCTGCTGAACACATTACAGCCTGATGGTTAGAATGACAGAAACAGACACACATGCAGAAAGAAAAGAGAGACATAGACACATCACTTGGCACTAATGACCTACTTTATCGGGGAAGCTTTTTAATTTCAGACAGCATTGTTCAGAGGCAGCAAAAATTGCCTCCACCGATCTTGCATAAACACAGACATGCATTCTTTTTTTTTTTTTTTTTTTTGCAGGACACTGATGATTAGATGTAAAGGGTGAGCTTGCGTGCGCATTAGGAGATGCAGGAGTGCGCGCATGGCGGCACACGCGTGAGGATGCACATGTGTGCGTATGCGAATGAAACAGTAATGTGGAGATGGATGAATAAATAAAAGATCTGGGAAACCCATCAGCAACTAGCACTAGGTTGTCATGGCAATGCGGATAGCACAGCACATAGTGCGTGTGTGTGTGACTGAGTGAGAGAGACAGAGATCATATCACTGCAATGTTTTAGCAAGTATGTGTAACTTTGTTTCAGCCCAGACCTCCTTGAAATCTAACAAAGAGCGGCTTTTTTTTTCTTTTCAGTCTGTGCTGCACTCGATTCCGAGTCTGAAGACACTTTAAAGCAAACAAAAAGAATATAAAGTAACAGTTTTGCATTCAAGCAAAATGACTGAGTGTGGTGGTTTTGCTTGACGTAGCAAAGTTTAATATTTGCCTCTTTCCGCTTCTGTTATGCAACTTATTATGATGTAGTCTGCACTTCTTGTATTATGCTTTTTGCAATTCCTTATGAAGAGTAATTACTTTTTTATGACAAATTTATGGCTATATGCTTCTCACCCATCTTTGTGTTTGTCAGATAAGTGATGCTCTTACAGCAGTAGCGTGTTATGGATATAGATACTCAATGCATCTCCTTAGAGACCTGAAAACTGCAGCCTCTTCCTTCTGCTCCTCTTCCTCTCGCCGCTCTGCAGTATGTGTTCCAGCGTTTGTCTGCAAAATGGGCCTGTGTGCATGTCTGTGTGTGTGTGTCTGTGTGTGTGTATAAATGGAGACAGTGTACGCATAGGCGTGTAGATAAGTGTAGCGTGCCGAGCAACCTAGTTTTACGACATGGTGGTGATTGAAGGTTGATGGTGAAGAAAAGTGCCGGGTGAATTCAAAGTGCATGTGCGGAGTTTAATGAAAGCAACTTCAAACGGCACAAATGTGTGAGAGAGAGAGTGGGCGAGGGAGGAAGAGGAAGAAGTCTAGGACAGTGGGATTCTCTCGGCAAAGAGGCTCTCACTAGAAACTCTACCTGGTTACTAGGCAACAGCATAGCACTGCTGCACATTGGAGCACTGGGAAGGGGAGGTGTCTATCTACAACATGTGTGTTTGTGTGTGTGAGTGCTGAGTCAATAGCTATATTATTTATGAGTATTTTATAGGAAGAGTGTGTGTTTGTGTGGTGTGAGATAGAAGGAGGGGGAGGGGAAATAAAGGCTAAATTAGGTTGTGTGTGCATGAGGCTCACATGTGCCATACACACTATATAATTGCAGGAGTTATCTGTCATCCTCTGTGGCTGATGGTAAACTAGTACAGCTTAAAAAGCGTCTGACTGTGTTGTTGTGAGGGGGTGAGGCTGCCTCTCTTTGAAGTATTGGAGATAAGGTGGAGTGATGCAGCACACAGATGGCTGCATAAAACAAAGGAAGGCAAAGGAAAAAAAAATGGCTTGCTAAGCTGACCCAACATTCATTCTCAGCCACGAATTGCTGCTTATATCTGATTTTCTTCTGGGTGACTTCATATCCATTCGAGGATGTAACCCACACCAAACTGAACTGACAGTGAACTCGCAACGAGAGGTGCAGAGCAGTCGTCACATCTGTTTCATCCGGGTTTGGGGGGGGGGAAAGAAATCTCTTTTACCAGTTGTTCATTTGAATATTTTATTTTTGTGAACATTTTTGTGAATAGCAACTACTCGAACCCAATGCTTTGCAATCTATTTAATGTTAATCTCTGCTGCCAATCTCACCTGAAGCACTGAGCGGAAAGAGGTGGGACTGCCGTAGGAAGGTGGGATGTGTTGTAAGCCTGGAACTAGACTTCTCAGTGTATGATTGAAATGAAATCCGATGAACTTTCCTCGCTGGAAATGATCAATTGTTCTCTGGAGAGAAGTTGGCATTGTTTGGCTTAAATCAAAGAGGGTGTACACAAGCAGGCACCAGGTCAATGTAGATGGATTAATCTTCTTCTGACAGTTCTAATGATCATTAATTGTGTTGTAAAGAAGAGGAAGCCTTATCAAAAGCATTTCTTATTTGCTGTTGTGTGTGTGTGTGCGTGTGTGTGTGCATATGGGTGCCGTTTAATGTCCATTAGACTGTAATGAAGGAACAGTGCTCTCTGTGGCTACATGTAGGCTTGCTAATAGCCCTCTATTATCACAGTTCAAACACAAACACCGAAACTGCGTTGCACACACAGAGACACGTACAGACGCATGCAGGCGTGCTGCCTTTGTTTGAGTTGAAAGGCCGTTGTGAAGCAGCTGAACCAGCTGAAGTGCAGGACGCCTGGTATGTGTTAAACAGCCTGTTTTTAGCTGAAGTGTCTCTATCGTGGGTCTGTTATATACTTGTCTGGAGAGGACTCAGCCACACGTCTCAGAACAAAACACAGAACACTGTTACACTGAATATAAATCCAACAATTAGCTGGAGCCTCATAATGCTACTTCATTGCAAACATGAAAACATGAGGACATTTTGATACAAAAGTATTGGAATTTGCTCCAAATAGTCTTACTAAGCACATGCATTTGTGTTCAATGATTTACTTTGAGATACAAAGATAAAACAATAATACCACTGTATATCTTGTGTAACAATCTTAAAGACTTTCTTGTAATTTTTTAAAGTGGTCTTGAGCAATAGTTCTTTCTGAAGGTCTTTCAAAGTTTTTCTTTGGACATTGACTGCTTTATCACTCATTTTTAGTCCAGTTCTTGTACCTGAATAGCCATCTACTGTTCACTGAAGCCTCATCGGAAATGGTTTCAGTGGAAGGATGGATGTGAAGAAGCCATTCTTAAGGAAGGGAAACAGGAAGAAAAGGCTGAGGTATGCTGAATTACAAAAGAACTGGACTGAAAATCAGTGGCAACAGGTCTTATGGAGTGATGAATCCAAATTTGAAATGTCTGGTTCAAATGATTGTCGACATGTATGGAGGAGATTAGGAGAGAGGTTTTGATCCACCATGGAATACCATATGGAAAGCGAGTGATTGGCACTGTCATTTTTCAACATGACAGTGATCCCAAGCACACTGCCAATGCAGTAAAAGCATACCTGGATAGAAAAACAAACAATGGAACATGGATTGGCCTCCCCAGAGCCCAGACCTCAACATTATTGAAGCAGTGTGGGATCATCTTGACAGAGAATAGAACAAAAGGCAGCCAACATCCAAAGAAGAGCTTTTCTAGCTAATGCAGCAATGGAATCACCATTGCATTGACTGTTTTGTCTCTGTCCTTTGATGTGCATGCAGACCAGAGGTCACTGACACAAATTTAGGGTACGTCTTTGGCTATAAAAAAAATGACTGGAAGCCCAATGGAAATGAAGCTATTTATAGAAAGTATGGCCATGTTGTGTGATACACCTGTTAATACACATATAAAACTTTAAGCAACAGCTATCAGCCACTTCCCTACTGGGGATCAGTAAAGTTAAGCTCGGTGTACCATTTTATGGAAACTTTATTGACACGCAGACATGACTAAAACCAGGCAGACTATAACACACTGACATTAAATTAATGCAGTGGAAACAGAGTGGCAGAGCACATCAGAAAGTGACTCACTCATATACGATTTATTCATTCATCCCTTTGCTTACTCACTTAACCACTTAGAGTTAGTGGCCATTAGGATGGAGGTTGCAAGCATTTTTATTACATATTGTCTCCTGAGCTGCTCTTCCCCTCAACAAAGTATGCGAGCTAATAGAATACGTGCGAGTTGCTTTCTGCATCCATGCTGTTTTCCCGAGTTAAAACTTTCTCATGCTGTGAGGCAGAGCGTAGAGACACAAGACCTCCAGTGGTAAATGTCTGCAGCTTGCAGACAGCTAATTGGGGAAAAGCATCATGTGTTTCTCACCCACCATTTAGAGGCACATTGGACATACTTGAACTGACAAGCTTTCTGAAACAACAATGTTCAGTCAGTTTAACCTGCAATTAACCCAGCAAGGAGAACCATTCAGTGTTTTACTGTGGAAACTCAACAAATACGGATGCAGTAAAAAGAGGCATCAGTTGTTCCTTTATGGTGTGATAGTGTGTGTATGGTGAATGTCAACATTTAGTGTACCTATGTGGGTTTTTGTGAATAACGCGGTGGTCATAAGCTTCAGTCATCATTCGTTTTTTATTTTGTCGTTGTCCGGCTTTCTGTTAGGATACCCAATGGTGTTTATGTGTGTTTGTGTGTTTATGAATGTAGTGCACTGCAGGCAAAGGAGTGCTAACATGAGGCTCTGTGACGGCCCTCCCACACACCGAGCTCTGATCTGGTTTGATCCGGTTGGCGGCTCTGTGACGGCATGGCTATGGAGTTTGAGCAGGCCCTCCTTTTGGCTAGCTGAGCACCAGGAGCAGAGATTTAACAAGATGCTGCGCTAACGAACATATCAGAGAGCGATGGACTGAGGAGTGTTTGTGTGGGTATGTGTGAGAGAGAGGGAGGAAGAATGTGTGCCCGACGTAGCACTGTCTGTCAGGCCAAGTAAGGGTAGCAATACTGAAGTCCATACTGGTCTGTTATTCTAAACAGGACCACTGCAGCCAAATAAAGATTGTTTTTTTCCCCTGTAATAATTGAATCAATAGTAACAAGACCCAAGCATAGAACCTAGCAGGCATCATTGACAGCAGACATGACATTGACATGTCATGAAAGGAGTAGCTGGGGTGGAGGTGGGTTGTAAAGTGGCTTGCAGATTCACAGTAATTGTAGGTAGACTAAAGCAGCTTCAATAGCCCACACTTTATTGTATTTCCCAAAGGGATGCAGAAGAATGGTAGAAGGGTATCAGCTGATCTGCCTGAATTGCAGTTAAGCTTGTCTTCATGGCCTGCCTACCTCAGACTGCAAAACTCCATCTTAAATTAAAAAGCAAGAAAAATGTCTTCAGTGCCCTGAAAAACTGCAAAGAAACACACATACAGACACATCTTTATAAAAAGAGCTGATGCCATCCCCACCAGTGATACTAAAGGCAGTGAAATTAGAAAATTAAAGGAAAACCATGTCAGAAATATGAAAAGATACAATTTGCCATACTATATTGCTGGCTCAAAGAGAGTTTTGTCTTTTTGTTGTCATCTACAGATCACCACCCCATCAGCTATTGGAGATTCAGGTTAGGTTTCTGTTAATAGCCCAGTGCTTACGCAAAGAGCGGAGTTATGGGTAACTGTTGGCCACTGAGACTCATAGAGGTGCTAGCGGTTGGGGAGCCTGAAATAGCGATGAAACAAGTGTAAAGTTGCTATATATAAAAAAAATAATAACACACGTGCATCTGTTCACCTGTAGCATTGTTGAACTGCAGAGATTAATGTATTGATTTGATAGTCCGCATTAACCTTAAAGACTTGCTATAAGTACCTTAAATGTCATGCTGAAACATAGTCAGATCTTTGATAAGATTCCAAATCCTCCTGAATATTACACATAATGACTGCTTCAAGTAATACCATACCATACCATAGATTTCCTGCTACCCCTCCTGCAAAAGCAAAAAGCCGCATTTATACAAAACTTGTTTAGTTTTTTAGTTAAGTTGTTTATCTGTTGTTAGTTTTGTGCTAAATGCTTCTAATACCTTGGAAGCCCCAGCCTCCTTTCTGTGTGTGTGTGTGTGTGTGTGTGTAGTGTGTGTGTGTGTGTGTGTGTGTGTGTGTGTGTGTGTGTAAGGGAGGGTGTGTGTATGTCTTTACAAGCGTCCCATGTTTTTTCTGAATGATTACTGTCAGGTGTAGTGGATTCTGTGAATGCGTATTTGTCAATGCTTTTGAGGGTGTTTTTGTTAAGAGGCAGTCATGCTTCCTATGTTATGGCAGAGAGAGGTGAGCAGTAAGAAAGCATAAAGCCATCTGAACAAGAGAAAAATTCAGCCTGTGAGATATCAGCAGGAAGGCGATAAAACACAATATGATGTTATTTTTAAAACGAAGCCAAGTTGGGATTTTTTTTTTTTGCGAAGACCCCCCTTACCTTAACAATACTTCTGCCTTTGTTCAAGTACTTGATAGTAACCCACTGAGATGGCTAAAAACAGTGTTAACCAAGGGAGAAGGGATGTGGCAATAACAGCTCAGCATGGATAGCTGCTAATTTTACACTTATCCTTGCCCACCTATATTTGTGTCTATACTTGTTTGAATTGTGAAGAGGAGACTGTCATTCAGGGCTTAAACTAGGAGAAAGGAAAGATGCACTGAGCAGATGTGTACCCATACAGATGCTACTTAGGCCAAAATCACGGGGGGATTGTGGTCAGCGTATTTGGTAACAAGATATTTTTAGAGCACAATCACTTTTTGCAACACAACATCATTTACACCGATACATTGCTCACATAATACATTGCTCACACGGGGAACCTCCTTATATTTTGCGCCTTGAGAAAGGAACTTCCAGAATTACATATGCAACAGGGTTAGTCCCAAGAATCTCTGTGTTCCCACGTCTTACATGCAATCTTGTCACTGCGCTCTCTTTGTAAATACCAACAGTACATTTTTACACCAAAACCTAGTTTGTGCAGGTGCAACACATTAGTAAATCTGGCCCATGGTCAGGAAAATGTTTTGAATGATCGTGATTGCAGATCACTTAAACGCTTATTGAAATCGCATGGTAAAAAAAAATCAACAATAGAACTTGCAGTTATGTTTAATAGTGAAAGTAAGAGCATTTCCACACACACAATGTGAGGAGAACACAAAAGATTGTGACTAAACCCACTTATCAGTGAGGCTAATCGAAAAAAAAAAAAAGTTCTGTTTGTTAGGGAGCATAAAGATTGGACTCTGGAGTGGTGGAAAAAGGTCGTGCGGTCTGAGTCCAGATTTACCCTGTGCACAAGCCTGTGGGGGCAGTGTTATGATCTGGGGTTCTGAGGGCCTCATTTGCTCAAAATAATGTGCCCAAAAAATCTTTGGGATGTGCTGTATAAGAGTTTACACAGTGATCTGACTCTTCCAATATCAATACAAGATCTAAGGGAAAAAAATTAATGCAACTCTGGATGGAAGCAAATAAGCTTATCGAAGTGATGCCACAGTGAATGCATGCTTTTTCACTATCCACAAATTGTCCTATACTTGTGGTGAACATGCTGAATATTATTGCCAATGGACATCAACATGTTGTCAGTATAATCATGTTATCAAGCTGACAATAGGATTTCGCTCAAATACAGCCTGACAGAGTTGGCTGTTGCTTAGTCTTGTTTATTGTCTTGTTTATTCGGTTTTTCCTGTTTACTTTTTGGTTTTTTTTTTGTTTCTGTTTTTGTTTTTTGTTTTTGTTGGGGGGGTGGTTAAGTACACACAAAGTGGTCTGTTGATCTGATAGAAATCTATGCATTTTACTGTTCCTTGTGACCATTTTCTGCCTGAATAAATGTAACCATAAAAGCAGTTTAAATAATAATTTTATTATAATGCTGGCGATTTTTCTTGGTTCTGGCTAAAACCTCTTTGGGTGGGGTGGCGGGTCAAAAATGAATCTTTCCTGGAAAAACGCTTCCATTTATCCTGAGGCTTAAGAACTTCTGCAGTGAACTTCATCACTTTAAAGCTGCAATTTCTAGTAATAGAACAGTCTGCCACCCAGTAGGAAAAGTGGCAAAACTTTCAGTAACTTGTATGAAAGACCTCCTGGAAATTTGTTAAAATTCCCAAACCAAAGACAATTCTTGTGGAAGAAGAAAAAGAAGCTACTTTCAGCTGCTCCCTTATACACAAGGGGTCACAACAGCAGGTAGCTCCGCATGTTTGATTTGGCAGATTTTTTTAACCCTTGCTGACGCAGCCCCAAAGAGATTTGTGTCTCCTCCCAGGATCAAACCAGGGATCTTTCACTTGTTAGGTGTTCAGTGTGTAAACCATTTCACTATCTGGGAAGACTTAAAAAGACAGTCGGTATAACAGTGGGGGGACAGTCATGTGTCTTTTCTAAGGGAAACACTGTTACTTAGGTTCGGCAGAAAGCTGTTCCGAAAATAGAAAGTAATGGGAACGAGGGTTACATAACAAGACTCTTATCAAACTGCTATAAAAAGTTCATGAAAATTAATTTACATCTCCCAGTGGGTGATTTATTTTGATGGGTGGTTAAATGAGATGGTCACATTCTAATTGGGCCATAATAAAGGTTGCCAGGGTAAACATGGCTAATAGGAGTAGCCTAGAAAAAAAAGATAGCACTGTTGAGAGGAGATTGAAAAGGGAGCTTCAAACAGAAAATGAATAAATGAATAGTGAAAACAAAAGGGAGAATAAAATGGGATACCTTTATAATAAGCCTTGTTAATAAATGGAAAACTGGTAGTTCATTAAACTTTAGTTAATAATTACGATTATTAACAACTTTTAATATACGAAACAATAATAATGTTTACCAATTGGATAATAATTGGATTATAAGTAGTTAGCACTGTTGCCTGACAGCAAGAAAGTCCTGGGTTCGAATCCACCATCTGGCTGGGGCCTTTCTCTGTGGAGTTTGCATGTTTTCTCCATGTCTGCATGGGTTCTCTCCAGGTACTCTGGCTTCCTCCCACAGTCCAAAGACATGCAATTAGTTGAGTCAGGTTCATTGGTGAATCTAAATTGCCCATAGGTGTGAGTGTGAATGGCTATCTGTCTCTCTGTGTTAGCCCTGAGACAGACTAGCGACCTGTCCAGGGTGTACCCCACCTCTTGCCCTATGGCAGTTGGGTTAAGCTCCAGCAACCCTGAATTAGATAAGCGGAAGAAAATGTATGTATGTATGTATGTATGTATGTATGTATGTATGTATGGATAATAGTTGGTCCATAGAACATCTGGGTTGTTCCAACTGAAGTTTATAATGTTTGTAAGTTGTTAAAAAATAATGCACAGTGCATCTATTAGGTCTGCACAATTAATCGAATTTTAATCTGGATCATGATTTTGGCCTCCCACAATTAATAGAACATGATCGAGCAATATTGAAAATGCATGCTCCACCAACAGAACGCAAAGCAAATCAAGCGCTTCCTAAATCAGTGCCTGACCACGTGCCTGCCTGTGCCAGTCACAGCTGTTTCCTCAACGAGTCTGGACGAGAAACCCTGAGTTAAAAGACAGATATACAACAAAAAGCAATTGTCTAGCACAGCAGAAGGTGAAGGTCTTGTCCCTCGAAGAGGATCTTTGCATTTAAGAAAGGATGGTGGTTTAGATGAAGTTAGACTGGTCTATGTATGTGCTACGGGACCAATGCTAAAGGATAGCCTGAGTCTATCTCAGAGACACCAGTGGCTTTGAAGCACTGGGCATGAGAACTGGCAGTGATGAACCTGTAATTATAAAACAGCTCTTATCAGCTATTGTGAAATGTATAATTCTACATATCCATCCCTCCACTTACTTCACTGCTTGTCCAATTCAGGATCCTACGAGGTGTTGGAGCCAATCCCAGCTGACATCAGGAGAAGCCTGGTACACTCTGGAGAGGTTGCCAGTCTAGCTTAATACTGTATATAATTCCTAAAATGTACTTTTTATTTTACGAATTTATGACATAAATAAACATGTCATAACACTACCAGTCTTTTGTAAACATTATTTTTAATTCCATTCCCTGTTAATAGTAAAAGATGTATTTACTAAAGTTTAATTAACTATCAATTTACCATTTTTTTTACTATGTTTATTACACTGTTACCAGGAGAATAATACAAGGTGGTGACTAAGAAAAAAAAAAACAGAAGTAAAAAAAAAAAAAAAAAAACAAAAGAAGAAAAAAAAAAAGGAAAAAAAAAAAAAAAGAGAAAAAAA
>VUQS01019443.1:3960-15078 GCA_015108495.1 Heterochromis multidens
CTGCACTTATTTGAGAAAAAAAAATCTGAAAATCTGTTGCCAAGTGTGACTGAGTGGGTGCTGTGGATATCCTATTAATGCTGCCCTTTGTAAGCAGTATTCTTTGGTAGGTTTTAATAAACAAAAACTCTGTAAAGCCGGCAATATAGATCATTAGATCAGATGCTGATCTGAGTTATTTACTTTATATTTTTCATCCAAATGACTTGTTTTAATATTTTATTCGGAATACATATGAATTATTCCACACGGTAATTTATTTTTCCCTCCCCTCCCTAAGGAACTTGTGTAAGATGCTTTCCTTCTCTTGTTTTTATTGTTTGTTTGTTTGTTTTTTTTCTTATATATATATATATATATTTTCTGCCCTTATTTGTTTAATTTTGTTTTCTAAAGGAGCACAAATCACCATAAGCTGACCGTTGTTAGGTAATAAGGGTATATTTTGATGTGATCATTTGATTGTAATTTAATTTCAGTAGTGGTTCCGTACGAGCTGATTGAGACACAATAAATTTGTTAGAATGAAATGCAGTCATGGTGTGTTTTGAAATTTATATTTTTATCGTATATTTGGGGCTTTTATTTAAAAAAGAAAGGGGGGAGGGGGATCCAGTGTGCTATTATTTGCATGCACAGCAGCATAATAATAATAATAATAATAATAATAATAATAATGCACGAACAAAGACTATTTTAATCACTAAGACGCAGGATGAATTTACTAAAACGTAAAAAAAAAAAAATAGAGCGAATCATTGGAATTTTTTTGACCTATTAAGGATGCGTAAAGATTAAATAAACGTGCACTAGTGTTATCATCATCATCATCATCATCATCCCATAACTGTGTTACCATTTCAATGAAACATCGCGGTCAGCTGCAGGCCTGCACAATGCATGTGCTCGTCTGTTTGTTTACATCTGCTGCCTCTTCAGGCCCTGGGCAAAAAGCAGGAAAGTGAGCCTGCAGGATGGAAATATATTCTACTTAAAATTTATATTTAAAAATTTGGATTTTTTTATTTTATAAAGGCGTGTCCCTATGCTGTAGTTTAAAAAAAAATTACAGTAATTTTACAGTAACTGGACTGTTTTGGTTTTTTTTTTTTTTTAAATAATAGTAGAATGCTGTAGGTTACTCTTGCTGATGTATGGAGCTTTCTGATGTTCTGGGTGTGTGTTATGTAATATTTAAGCTCGCAGTCCAGATAAACACATATTTAGCATAATTTTTTTGTCCTGCTTTAATTCTCCTCAGTGCTGCGAACACAACAAGAAGCTAATCCGCAGAATAATTTACTTAAATTAGAATTTATAAGCTGGCTGCTTTGCTCTCCTCTGCTTCAATCTGCTACTCACCTACACCGACACCTCTCTGCCTCCCTCTCACTGTCCAGGTGTGTTTGGGTGCAGAGGCTCCATAAACTCGGTGGGGCTGACATGTTGTTTTAGGATCCGGGGCACCGGGTCATGGAGCTTTATATTGATTGAGTCTGTCCACAGGCTCAGCGCGTAGCTACCACTGTTTACTGAGGATGAAGCAGCCAGACGGTGCTGTTTGACAGGGAAATATAACATCCAAACAATATTGTTAAGCGCGCCTGCGCAGCCAAAAAAAACAAAAAAAGCAACTTTAACAAGCAAATCTAAATTATTATTGTTATCGTGTATTTTTTTTCCAACATATTTTATCACGAGGAAAACGCGTCCCTGCCTTTCAAACATTTTATTTTTTTAGTTATTTATTTATTTATTTCTTGAGTTGTCTTGCTCGCCTATTCAGCAAAACTCACTAAACGTGTCCTCGCGCTGCAGGATTTGAATTTCGCGGATGATTTCCCATACTAGTTGCTTAGCAACTGAATTCAATGATATAGAGAAGTGGGCATCATTTTTCTTTGTCTCCATTAGTAAAAGTGGCAGCAGAGGCACGCTGCTACACACGAACCCTGCAAAAACTTTACATTCTCTGGTGTATTTACGCCTGCGTAAATGTGGCGTTAAAAAAAAAAAAAAAAACCAGCGAAAAAATAATTAGTATTCATTTTATTAAAAATAGGCTGGGCTGCTTGTTTGATTGCATTTAAATACAAAAATATTTGGGGCGTGCTTATGAAACGGTAAGCCTCAAAAGAAATAAAAGAAAATAAAGCGGGCATACAGTGAGGTTCTACTTTGGCCTACCTATGCATGCGCTCATTATGCATGCAGTTCCTGTGCTCCTCTGTATAAAATCCAAAGCAAAGTCACATGACGCGCCAAGATAAGCCCAACGCACAAGACAGGAACACTCGAGGTTCCTCTATAACAAATCCCATACTTGTGCGTTTACATTGCATTTATGGATTCCACCAAAAAAGAAGAAAAAAAAAAAAAAAAACAGCTTTCAGAGCAGCCAACAGTTTGCGCGGCTCGTGCAGAAATATCCCAATCTAGTGAGAGATTTTACCAAAGGGCGACACAAAAAGAGTTTCAAATCTCATAATGGGTTTTGATCCGCCTATTCTCCAACAGCTTTGCCTTTTTCATGGGTCTTCAAAACCACGTTGGCAGCGGCAGCAGCAGCGGCAGCATGGGTGTGCGTGCGTGTAGGTGTGTGCGCGCACCGGTAGGCCCTGGGAGCTGGGAGCACTTTGCTTTCCCGGCTATTGATTTAGGACGCCAGTGGCCCAACAGGCTCGTCGCGCCCATTCGCACTAATTAAAGCTGCTCGTTGTCACAGCGCTGTGCTCTTTAAAACAAGACTTCAGCGGGGGGAAAGTGGAGGGACTCCAGATTTTTCCTATAAAACCAAACTTTTGATGCCTGGTTGTTATTAATATTTCATGTGGCAGCCAACGGGGCCCTTCAATCAGTCACTGACACACACATAAAGTCTGCTGTAAGCACATAAATCTAATAAAAATCATTTAATTACACAGATTTATATTTGATATCTCCACCCAAGCAAATACTAGTATTGTAATAAAAAAAATAAATAAAAATGTGTTTATTTTACTGCATCATTCACACTGAATGCAGCTACACAGAGTTAAATGTGTTAGAAAAGGCGCTATTTTTCTGGATATTTTATAATATTTTCACTATTTTTTTATTGCATACACACCTCTATACGTTTTAAATCATATTTATTACCCGTACAAATGGTTGTTTAGACGTTTAAACATATTTAAACGCAGATGGCTTCTACTTTTAACAAGGCGCAGTGATACACGCCTGCACAACTTAGTATTTTAGCTCCACTTCTCTGTCACCTAAAAGGACTAAACCCACCTATGGTAGGTGGGTGCCAGTCTCGCGCTGACCTGGTGAAAATGTGCATATGCACAACTGCCCCCCACCCACCCAAAAAACCCCCCCTTCATATTTACTCCACGTGTCGAGCGCATGAATATGGATTATTCAGAGCTGTTCTCCGCAGGGAGCCTTCCGCTTCCACGTCTACATGGATTTATGTGTGCTGCAGAAAAGAGAGACGCTCAGAAAATATCCCTCTGTCTGCTTCTGACTGCTGACTTTTGATCATCATTAATAGTGGTAGGTTTCCACCGAGTATAGTGGTTTATTTCACTTCATTCATGTCTCAGT
The DNA here is from genome assembly GCA_015108495.1 of Heterochromis multidens. Classification (NCBI taxonomy): domain Eukaryota; kingdom Metazoa; phylum Chordata; class Actinopteri; order Cichliformes; family Cichlidae; genus Heterochromis; species Heterochromis multidens. The sequence goes on from VUQS01019443.1 coordinate 7,552, forward strand.
TGTCGGGCTGTCATCGTGGTAATTTTACGAGAAATGTGGGAGCTACTGGAGGGTCAGTTTCACTCTTTTTGAAGATAATTTCCAACTTCGTTTACATTACTATATTTATAATTTAATATATATTCCGCATAATAATAATAATAATAATAATAATAATAATAATATAGTTTTATTTGTAATTAATTTAGTTTCTTTTGAATTTATTTTATAGTAATTTTGCTGATTTTTAAAATAAATTATACCTAAGATGACACAACTATCCTAGTTATTATTATTATTATTATTATTATTATTATTATCATAGTTAGCATAATAATTATTATTATTATTATTATTATTATTATTATTATTATTATTATTATTATTTGCAGATTTCTATATAAATATAAAAGACAGTGTCATGCTCGACATTTCCAGGAGACTTTTTTCTCTCCTCTCGACATCAGAATATTTATCAGAGTCAAACAAAAGCAGTAGATCATAACAGGCCTCCACGTAAATACAGCTTATCAAGTCTCTATTGTGGCAGCAGGGAGAGAAAAAGAAGAAGAAGAAGAAGGAGAAGGAGAAGAAGAAGGAGAGGAGGACGATTTAAAATATGACGTGACTCTCGGGGGTTTCCTCTCTATAAATTGTGAAGGTCATGGTTTTGTGAGCAGGCAGGATGGATAGGTAGAGGAGGAGGGGGGTGAATGGAGTCTGAAGGCAGCTCAGCTCTCACAGAGGTAATGTGCTTCAGCATCTCATCTGCCTGTGTGCATTTCAAAAGCACAGAAAGCCTGCATGCTGTAGTCTATTTCCCCCCCCTTCCTCTTTATAAATCTCGGCTTTAATTCACCAACACGAGAGCTTTGATTAACAGTTCAAATACACGCAGCATTGACTAAATACTCTTTTTTTTTTTTTACGATTATCGATTATTTAGATACGGATTTTCAAAATAAATTCACCTCAAACACTCTTGCATGTCCCTATAATTCTTTCTCGTTTTAATAATTTTGTAGTTGGCGTTTAAAATGTCTCTAAAGTTGTATTTTTACATTTTTGTAATGACCGTTAAATTCATATAATAGTCACAAGATTCCTGTAAGTGCGTCATGGGATTTTATTTTCTTAATATAAACTCGGTGAATAAACATCCTTACAGGAACTTTGTGGGATTCTATGAAAAGTTTATTAGCAGCGAAATGCATTTCTTTTTTTATTTCACACACACACACACACACACGGACACACGGACACAGGTTGTGCTTTCTAAAGGAAGTTTTTGGACGGAAAATAGTCCCGCTTGGTTTTTTGTTGCAGGTCAGTGAGCAGACTACAGACCTCACACACACCCCTCATGAATTATTTATATTATATAACATTTAATATATAAAAATAAATCAGGTATTTGTATATATATGTGTGTGTGTGTGTGTGTGTGTGTAAATTTTGCTTGTGTGTGGCTCACCTCGGTCACCCATTTGTCTCATTGAAACGCCTCACTGAGAGAGAAAAGTTGCAGCAGTAATATAGAAAAAGCCCAGAAACTGAAATTAGATTTCTACCCCTACTTCATCCACGTTTAAGCTCATGAAGTAGAAATGTAGATCATTTGTTTTTCTACACCTCAAAACAAGCTTGAATAAAACCACCCAAACCAGCTCACCTGTCATTTTCATCCATATTTACCTGCATTAAATTGACTTAAACAACAACTCCTTCATGTTTTCATGAGTATTTTTCCACAATCAAAGCCTAATCTAATCCAGACATCTTCTCTACAAACCCCATCTCCCCCCCCCCACCCGTTTTTTTTTAACGACAGCCTCTCCTCTACAGCTTCCATGACCTTATAGCGCCACCCAGTGGCAGCTCGGGCTGATTCCATGTTTGATTTTCAAGCTCCTCTGTCATTATCTCCACCAGAATCAACAGCCTTAATCAGAGTTCATTAATAAACCTGACATTTAGATTAAGCTCGTGAAGGTTTAGACTGTGTACAGGTTTTCAAAGATTTTAAGTCACTTAGTGTTATTTTATAGACTTTAGGCTGGAGAGTTAGGCATGCAGATACAGGAAACGGGCTTTCAAAATAAGCATTTCTTTAAAAAGAAAAAAAAAAGAAGCTTAAAAATGAAACTGTCATCTATTACTTACCAAATAAAGTCGTACTGTTGCTTTTTTTTATTTGAGCATGACAATCATTAGTCACTGATGAACTGTGTTATGTGTGTGTTTGAGCTCTTGTTCAATTTATTTGCTGTTGCTGACGGGTCAAAATCTCTAAATTTTCAGCTTTTCATCGCTTAAGAAAAACATCCCTCACGACTTCATATCATCCAGCTGAAAACACATCTATTCAGACAGGCGTTTGGGTAATGTTTTTGCATTTTGTGTTGTTTTACGTGCTTTAGTTGTGTTCATTTGACCATGATTTTAATAGCTTTGTGAAGCACATTGTGACAGGTTCGTGTCTTATAAAGCTCTATATAAATAAGCTTTACTTACTTACTTACTATCCAGTAAATAAGAAGCAGAAGAACTTTTTTTTTTAACACTTTTGCTATGTCCAGTAAAAACAGTGATGGTCTAAAAATGTTACTTGAGGCTATCCAAGTTAACTCCTGCTTCTTGAGCAACCAATACAAACAATTTGAGAATCAACTGTAAATGAAACCATATAAGCATTTATTCAGTATTAATCTACACGTTCATCCACATCTTTTAATAATTGCGTATTATTTTCTGGGAGGGTCCACTTATGATTGACTATTTTTACTTTTTCAGGTTTACTACAGCACCTGGGTATTATGAGTGGCTCTAAAGCTACTGCTTCCTCCTATTTAAGATGGATAATAGTCAGTGACCATTTGCCAGATCAATGATAAATCTAAATATATTTTTGCAAGTTACACAGAGTTTGCAGCTCCCAGAAAGTAGTAGCTGCTCTTGTACTTATTTTGAAATTTTATTACCACCTTAAAGGGTTTCCTGTAGGCATCTGTTGTGCAGCTTTTTCAGTTGTGATGCAGTTTTTTTGAGATCTTGTTTTGCAGCATCCTTGGTTAAACACATGCTCTACCCGTGCTCATGATCCCACATAAAAGACAGCCAACCCTGCTTTATTTGTAGCCATGGGAACCAGGAAGCTAGTTAGTGATCTTTCACATTTTCTCCTGCTGTAGATTCGGGTGACGTGAGCTAGAGACTGGCTTTTCAGTCTGTGCACATGTGTTTGGAAAAGCTGCATTAGGCTACTTTGTGGTGTTGTTGTTGTTCCCACTAAGGCTACACTGTTGATCCATTATCATTAATGTGGTGGTTCTTTCTGTGAAGAAGCATCTAGTTAAGTGTTAGTTTTTAGTTTCATTTAGTTTTGGTAAAAGTGGAGGAAATGGCTTTCATGAACACTTATTTTTGTTTCCATGCAGTAATCTGAGTATTTTTATTCACTTAATGTATTGGTTTTTCACCCTTTTTCATCTAAGAGACCCCCTTCAGATGAAAAAGGTTGTCAGATGGGCTCAAAAATCCTCTTCCACACTTCTAATGTTCAAATGAGTTTAATTAGACAAATTTTAAAGTGGATCTGGACTGCTTTTAGCTTATTTCCAGTTAGCCTATAGTTAGTTAACTGTTACAACTTTCTATGGTTTAGTATTTCATCCGTTCACCCACTAATGCATTTTAGCAGCCATTCATTGCTTTGGCGGCCATTTTCACGCCAATAGGCCTATGTGTACAACACAGTCTCATGGAAGTTCGTGAAATAGTCACGAAACGTCTTGATTTGAGATTCGTGTTCATGAACACAAATTTTCATTTATTTTCGTGCTCAGTACCACGAAAATACGATTCATCCTGACCAGCACGAAAATGAAGTCGTGCTGAGCACCACGAAACGACATGAAAATCACTTCAACTTCAAAAATCACGTATATACTCATTAAACCCCTACTAAACAACCTCATACGACTTACATATTCAATAACACAAGGACACAACCGTGTCTCAAAGGGGTATGGTTAGGGTTAGGGCTAAGGATTACATGCAAAGGCAATAACAATTCCGATTCTCTACTTCAGGATCAGTAACGTGAAACTCAACTCGTGCTGAGTAACACGAAAATTTATGAAAATTCGTGTCCGTCAACACGAATCACAAAAACGTCACATTCTGTGACTATTTCACGAACTTCCATGAGACCGGGTTTGATGTGCAGCTAACCATTTTGTTTTTATGGTTAACTAACAAGTTCAATTTTTTTATCTATACTTATGTCGCTATTTTTCTTTGGCAAATTCATTTATAATTTATCCACACGTTTAGCTGTCTGCTGTATTTCACATGCGCATTATCTGGCTAGCTCAACTCAGTTCATAGTGTTAGCTAAACATCTAACTTTTAGACATCATTTTTAGTAAAATAATTTACATTTTATCCGTGCTTTTAGCTTTCTGCTGTATTTTACATACGTATTAACGCTTTTGTCAGGCTAATTCAACTCTTAACTCAGAGTGTTAGCAAATTCATTGCTAATTATTTAGCAAATTCGTGTAGCTCTAAGTTTTTATTCACAATTTTAGCTAGCTGTATTTTAACTGCTTCTTCATTACATTTAGCTAATAATCTGCTAATCTGCTGCTGGCTAATATTTCGCCTGTTAGCTATACTTTATTAAAAGAATTTAAAACTTGTTATTTATAATTTTAGCTAGCTGCTCCATATCAAGTATTACTTAGTTATATTTGACTATCAAGTTTATTTGTCTATTTTTATTTATTTATTTTTAGCTATTGACTAATAATTTGATTGTTAGATGGACTTTTATCAAAGCAGTCACAATTTTGGCTAGCTACTGTATATCAACTGTTTACTCATTACATTTGTTTGTCTAATAATTTCTACTATTAGCTTTATTTAACTAGGGGTTTCAGCCATTTATCACTTTTGACTGTGGCTTAGAATCATGTATACATTTCCTTTGGCTTCTATTTTCTCGCCCTTATCGACTTTATAATCGTTAATCTTACTTCTTCTACTTCTTCAGATCCACTCATTTGTTCTGTATTCTCTTGTATCCTAGTTTTAAAGTGTCTTAGTGTTTTAAAGAGTTGTATAAAGGCTGTAAAGTTTTAAAATGAAGTAAAGAGGGGGCCAAGCTTAAAATAGAATTATTATTCAGAATAATACTCCTACAGGAGCTTTTTGAGGTACCCGATGCATGTGTGTCATCTATCCATAAAGTTATTGAACCCAGCCCGACCTGTGGCTCCCAGCAAGAGCTCGCTTACTTCTAAAATCTTGTGTCAAAAAGCTGGTCAACATTTTGAAGCACTCACAGCTTTTGTGGACGCCTACTGACGGCCTGCTGCCAACAGCTTCTATTTAAGTTGGCTCTGAAAAAACAACTGTACAGAGAGGGGGATTTAGAAGGTGCCAAGTTATGACTTGGTAACCTCAAAAAGCAGAAAAGAAGTGATTCTCCAAAGACGCGCCAAAAACTTTCTGCTTATGAGCACAAACATCACATGGGGATAACTTCTCGCAAACAAAGATGGATTTGGAGGCAGATGTTTTTGTAGTTTAGGCTTTGAGGAGATACTTCTGGGGACATTTTGGATTTAATGTGATATCAGGATAGCCAAGATCAGAATGTGGTTTAACTTTTTGGGGCAGTTTCAGTGTGTCTACATGTAAATATATGAACATAAGTGTACAATAGTGTCCCTCATTGTATGCCTGCACGTTAGATTTTAATCTGTGTCCTATCCCAGGGAGCGTCCCGGGGCGGTGACGGATCTGCACGCCAGACGGATCGATGGCTGGGGAACAGAGACAGGGGTCGGTTGATCCTCAGGGGTGTGCCGGTGACATCTCCTGCTGCAGCTCGCCGGCCGGCCGCCAGCTCGGGTCAGCCGTCCCAGCAGGCCCATTCGCTCTGGCAGCAGTTACCAAGGTGACAGCATGTCAGTGCAGCCTCACAGCGCCACTGAGGGCGGGAGGGTGGGGCGGAGGGGAGCGAGCAGGGAGCCCGATGCATCACCAGCTCTGATGGGTTTGTCAATACTGCTTAGATCCAGGGGGAGCCGAGCCCACCGTGACACATGCTGGGCCTCTCCAGAGAGCCAACACACACACACACACACTCCCTCACACACTATCCTAATGCTGTAGGTGCAGTTTGCATTTTTATACACTGAATTTCTTAAGAAATATCCAAACCATAAAAATAAAAAAAATGTTTAAAAGTTCTGTTGCGAACATTTAGAGGTTTGCCTTGTGGGGACCTATTTTATGTCTCTAAATGAACCCTTATTATGGGATATTGTCTTGTCCCTGTCAATAAAAACACCTCTGGGAACATACAAACCATTGTTTACAGTGATACATACAGACATGTGTTCACATGGGTTCATATAAGTCAGTTAGATCTCCAACGAACTCCAGTATCCCTTCATTGACACCACCTATCATGTTCCAGTCTTTAGATTGGTTTGATGAACCTTTATTCATACTAATGTTTGGAGGCAACCCCCAAACCCTTAATGCTTCCACAGTGAATCTAGTAGGAGAGTATTTAACTCATGTGCCTTTACTTATAGTTATTCCCATTATTTTAGCTGACTATTTCTTTCATCTTCTATTTCTTTCACCTGTAATGTCAAAACATTACAGAACATATTAGCTGCAGAGGTGGGAAGTACTTAAGTAGAATATTCAGGTATCTGTACTTTACTTGAGTATTTATTTTTCTGACAACTTTTTACTTTTACTCCCTACATTTTAACACAAATATCTGTACTTTCTGCTCCTTACATTTTCCAAACAGGCTCGTTACTTTTAGTTTAAGACATTTGAGGGAAGTTATTATTTCACGTCACTGCGGGCCTTCAAACATCAAACTAATTTAACACGTGAAAGGCAGTCCTATTGGTGTATCCATCACCAGGGTTATTGCATACAAAGAGATGAAAGAGGCAAAAACCATATAATTTATGCATCATTTATAGCGCCACAGTCAGGGGTTCAAGTGGGCCGATGTTTTTTTGGCACAACACCGGAACGAATGCAGATGTCCATAAGCTGTGGTCGCGGTACTTCAGCATCTAGCTACCCCTACAGAAGAGGAGCGAGCATAAAGGGAGTAACGTTTTTTTAAGTGTCAGGTCATTTTAAATGCAAAAGAATGAGCTAACTTCACTCAGAGATGGAGAAAGATAAGAAAGACAGGACAGGAGAGGAAGAAGAGAGGTTATATTTAAAGGTAAGGACTGCTCAGTGACATCTGATAAACTGGAAATTTAAAGCTTACATATAATGTCCTTATTTTTAAAATCAGATATTGGATCTGTATATGATGTGAAGTTGTGTTTTTTTCATATTGTGAAACGTCCTGCAAAACAAACTGAGGTAAACTAACTTTGTGTTAGTTAAAGGTTGCATGAAAATACTCTGCAGTTCAGTGCAGGATAAACAGGTTAGTTTGTACTGTGACAGATTTAAAGTAAAGAACAGTGTGTGACTGGTGCACAAAGTCAG
>VUQS01019446.1:7163-17580 GCA_015108495.1 Heterochromis multidens
CCATCACCACAAATTCATTCCATCTCCTCCCCACATCCCTCTTGCCAGCACTGCACCCCAGCGGATAACCAAGCTTGGATTAGCAGTGACATCACACTGAAGAGATGGCTGAGCCCCAGTGTGAGGAAGGGTGAGTACTTTGGTTTGTGTGTGTCAGATGGGTGTGAGTGTTATGTGTGTGTTCAAGACTGATTAGACAGTGAGGGTGGTGGTGAGACGGACGGGAGGATTAGAGAACCATCTGAGAGTTGGTTAGGTGCTGACACCACTCCACCTCACCAAGGGCTCAATTTACTGAGGGATCAGAGTCATTTATGGTGGGCTGGGATTATTATCAGTTCAATAGGGCAATTTCTTTATTACAGTCACCTCTCAACCTGTGAAATATGGACACTTGTGATACATTTATGAGTTCATGTATCTTGTTTCAGGTATAATCTAGTGCTTTACTGTGCATTAGAAGCAGGTACTGTAACAGCTCTAGTATAATAATGTTTTAATTAAGTAAGAATGCCATTTTCACTATAAGGCTTAAAAAAACCCTACAAATTAGAGAAGGCAGGCTATGTTTGAGTTGAGATACTCAGCAGGCCCTCTGTACTGACCCCCTTGAAATGCACTGAGCAATCATAAGCATTAGAAATGTGCATTTTGTTAAGTGCATGTTGGTCCCTATTATTCATTGCCAGGCACCATTTTTAATCACAAAAAGGTCCCTTTAGTAGCTGTTCTGAGCCTTTTGACTTTAACACATAATTTTCTTTAGCAGATGAAGTTTCAGTTTATAGATTAGCCAGATTTAGAGTTCTTTCCATCTCAATATATTTTAGCACACAATATTATGTATGTGTTTAAATTTAAGATTAAAACTTGTCATTTTTAGACTATTTTTTTCTGTCGTTGTACTTGTATAAATCTGTTCAGCCCTGTGGATACAAGTGACGAAAGAAGAGTGAACCAGGAAGTAATCATAATCACGTTACTTGGCCAACACCTCCGAGATAAAGCGCTGGTCGTCCTCATCTGAAACGCACGTTAATTCCTATTTTGTTTCCGTCTACAGTACAAATAACGGAAAATTCTTTGAGGAGAAGTGCGTCCGGTAATATCGCGAGGTTTGCCTGTCGGCGTGACTCAGGTTGCGTCTTTCCGCGGGCAGCAATGACCTAACTCAGCACACTCTCGAGCCTGCACAAACAAATCTGCAAAGTGTTTACTTGGAGCGGAATTCACTTCAGCTCAACGCAACATCGGTGTGGAGGTAGCTCAAAGTTTCAATGATACCCCGGCGCGTCCGAAATAGATGGATGCTAACGTTAGCTCGCTAGTTAAGAGGCACGCCAGAGAAAACTGTCGGTATTTCCCCTGAAAGAAAAAAAAAAATGTCCGCAGAGCATAGAGCAAGCTGGATACTGACAGGCACCTTGGTCGCTTGTGTCGCCGCTCTGTATGTGCCCTGTGTGCAGAGGACGGTCCCCGGCGGAGACTCAGGTTGGTGCTAGCAGGCTAGCTAAAGCTCATCTGGTCACGTGACTTTGTTGTGTTGCCGTGAGCCAATCATATGGCGCGCTGTTGATGAAGCCGCTGCAGCGTGACAGGTGCTGTCCGTGGTGCTGCAGGTGCAGGTAACGCAGCTTTTGCTGACGTGACAACGTAAAAAAAAAAAAGAAAGAAAACTTGTGGAAACAGCAGAACAAACCCCCAACGTTAAGAGACACACATGGAATTGAAAGTCATTCTTGCCACGCTTTTAAAATGGCCACCATAAACATGAACAGCTTTAAATGAGATATCAGTACCTTTATCACCTTTACCAAAAATCCTAAAATATACCCGAATTCAGATGTGTATTTATTTCATTTCTTTTCTTTCTTGTTTTTTTTTTTAAAAACATGTTGACATAAATTGTCCTTGCTGGTGCTGCAAAGAACAATTTTCTGTCCTATTGGGATAATGTAGTTTATGCTTTTCTGTTATAAAAATGTATCTGCAAAGACCCTTGAAAGTTAACTGCAGTTCATTTGATTTTATTTCTCTATAGAAAATTCTTTTAAATGTGATCTAGTTTTACCTGTGATACTATAACACAAGTCATTAGGGTTTCATTGGAGTCTGTAGGGGTATAACAGTTCTCCAGTTTGGTTCACACCATGTTTTTTCTTAAGAGGGAATGAATAACAAAAATAATCTTTTTAACCACAGGCCTGATGACTCGACCGTGATTCAAACCTAGTAAAAAAGATGCTTTTAACCCACTGTTACCAGCTCCACATGGGTATAATGGTACAGTAAGGTGGAATTGCAATAAAAGAAATATAAAATGATAAAATATTGTGTGTTTCAGAATTGTTACACCCCTAGAAATGGATGTAAAATGGACTAACAGGAGCTTAACATCTTCATTTAAAAACTATATTCTGTTATGTGACATAAATGTAGAGAATTTGCTATGATAATAAGAAGAAGCTACTTTTGGCTGCTACCTTATTCACAAGGGGTTGCCAACGCAAGTAGTTCCACATGTTTGATTTGTTTGTTTGTTTTTTACGAACCATTCCCTTCCTGATCCAATTAATATTTTTTACACTTTATTTTTCTCCACATTTTATGCATTTTCAGATTTTTCTGACTGTGCCACCATGTTGGGTAATACAGACACCATTCTTAATGACAAAGCACTGTTGACAGCCATTCACTCACAAATAATTGTCCTTGTTTGTTTAAATTTAATATTTTGTGTGCATGCATAAACCCAATTTACATTTAGCAAGGCTTACTGTGGACTTGGATGTATTTCACTCAATACCTTCCGATGGCCAATGTGTTTTCCAACATTCTTGTAATGCAGTTTATGAAGGAGTGCCTTGAACAATTACAAACAGTGTTTAGAAGTGATACCAAGGTTACAAACTTGTAAATTATGGACTTGAGGGCATGAAGGCTCTGCTTGTTAGGTTTGTACTGCTCTGGCGTGTGAGCTGCAGAAGGGAATGCATTTTTGCAGAATGAAAGCATAAGAAAAGCTCGGCCAGATATGAGCGAGGAGAGATGAAGCGAGAGCGGGCAATTGGAGTGCTGAGTAGCCCTGCTGGTTGTGCTGCTGTCTAGCGAACAGGGCCTTTGAAAAAATGGCCAGCCCCTTCTCCACAGTGTTTAGGGACGGTGCAGGATGCCCGCTCTGATAGTGCCAGCTGAACACCCTTCCGAATTCTCCAGGTCTCCGTCTCTGTGTCCTAATCTCTTTAGGTGTGATGTGCCCTGGAGAGGCTTGAGCGCAGCCCCGCGGGTACGCTGTTGTCTAGGAATGTGGAGTGTGGAAATGATGGGGATTATGGGAAGACTGGTGTGGGTGCCCATGCTCCACAATCACAAAGACTCTTGGCACCCGTGCTGCTACCCCGTTGAGTCAATATTTTCCCTTTTTAGTATTGGGGCTGCAGAACTGCATCTCTGTTGCACTGAGATGGATGTTTTGGCTTGGTATTAGTTTGAGTTTCAGTGTTGAATGGTGTAAAAGTGTGCCACTTCTAAGGGGAAAATGAGTGAAATTGAGAAGCCGATGAAGGATGAGAAAGTGTGATGTTAAATGATGGCAGGTAGCTGGCGGCTCATGCCAGGTGAAATGGAGCTGTGAAAACATTTAAGCTGTGCAGGTGGAGGAGTTCTGACTTCATGGTCCATTAGACTGATAAGAGTTAGGGCTCCTCATGTGGCAGAAATTTAGGCATCGTAATTCACTGTATCAGCAAGGTTGCAAAATATGTGAGGAAGTCAGTGCCATCTGAAATTCAGCCGTTCTGTTTTGTAATGGTTGGTACTGCATTGCTGCTCATGTTCCTGCTGTTCAGATGTTTTTTTTTTTTTCTTCCATATATGTAAAACCTCTAACAGCTGCTCGGATTAAAAAAATCTGTATTCTTTTCTTCTTTTTTATATGCTATTTGTTGGAAACCAGTGAACACTAGAGAGCAATATAAATTAATTTACCTTAATGTGATTTCATGTGATCACATGTAGTGTCTTACAGATTCGACATAGCTTGTAAAGTGATAGACTGCAAGAAACAAGGCCACCGTTTCATTGGATGTATTTGATGGAGGAAGGGACTACCCATCTGGTACCAGTAGAGGGGGCTGTCCTGAACCTAAACATTTATCAATGTCATTTAATCTGAACCAAATTTCAATTTTCATGAGTGGGAGATGCAAACATTGGGTGAGAAATCAGTATAATTTGAAACGCTCTGGGTGTATTCTGGCACAAATGGGTTTGTGCCCAGATACATTAAAGCTTCCTCAAAAAGCTTTTAGGGGTTTTCTTTTCACTTTGTGCTGCGCCTCACACAGAGCTTGTCAAAAAATTGTGCAGCCGCCTTTTATTTTTACAGCTTACTTCATTCTGTGACTGTCACCAGCGTAGCCTTTCTGTTTGTGCCCAACGGACTAAACGAGACATTGAGACATTAGGAGTGTGGGAGCAGGAGAGAGGCACGTAGAGCAGCAGAAGAAAGAGGAAAGGAAAGGACCCTAATGCATGGGGAGGATGGGACTGGAAGCATTATTCTCAGATCTGCATATGTGTGTCTTTGTGTGACAGAGCATTGGAGGGAGAGTCTAATGGTTTGTGTGTATGCATGTGTGTTTATATCTGTGTGTATGTGCCGGAGAAGGGAGGGAGGCATCGGGGGAGAAGTGAAAGATGAAGAGAATGAGCGTGCCGCTTAGGAAATGTCACACTGGGAAGATTTGCAGGTTTTGATCCTGGCAAATTAATGCAAAACCCCAGTGCAAGTATTTGATTTGGGAAAACTTTGGGAGCAGACTTGTCTCTTAATAATAATTATTGGGTTTACATTAATTTCCTCCCCTATTCTCTTCCACAGGAGAGCTGATCACCACTGCTTGTGAGCTGGGGGTAAGTATTAGCTGTATTGTTTAATCAATTCACTCATTAACTCTTATACGCATTAAGGAAGTTTAATTAAGCATGGGCAGAAAGCAGATTAATTTACTTTCAGTCCACAGGTTTTTCCCCTTCTTTTCTATACACTTATTTTACTAAGTTGCAAGTAGAGAATGCTATAATTTGCAACCCGTTTTTCAAATCCAATTAAAGTCAATGGTAAGGCGATGGCTTTTGTAGGCTTTGCCTTATGTACGGTATAAGGCTTATTATATCCACCCCTCTTTTTTTGTGTGTGTGTGTAAGCCGCGAAGAATGAACTAAATCGGGTTAACAGTTATAATAAGTTTTATTATTTAATAAAGTTTATTACGCCGCTGTGATCCTTTTAGGGAGGCTGTGTCGGTGTCACTATGCCAGTAATCCTGCCGTTAGTGCTGCAGTCCGTGTGGCCTGCCTGTCTGCCTTTCAGGCCTCCCCAGGGCCTTGCAGGCCATCTCTGGGACCCAGGCTGCTGGCCCCCCTCTTCTGATCCCCAGAGCTTCAGAGTTCTGCTTCTCTTTGCTCCCTGTGGCCTTTATCACTCAGCTGTCCTTTAGCTGCATGTCTGTACACTACTGTCAGCCCACACAGTCCTTCCTCATGCTCTTAATCACTGCTCATTTTGGTGAAGTTACCCACCTGTGTGATGCTACCATTTAGTTCACCACACTTGCTGCTGGAGCTTTTCTTTTTCTCTCATATTTACAGCCTCTCTTTTGCTCATCGACTTATTGTGACGTGCCTTTTCCATTCCCAGCTCCTCACTCAAATTCTAGTGAAGTTGTTTGTATGTCTGAACCTAACCAGAAGCCTTTGCTGTGTTTGAGGTGACTGGTGAGTCAGTCACACTCTCACCTTTCAGCTTTATGTTCATTCGAAGAGCTGCCCCTTCTCACCGCCTGCATGCTTCGTGTTATCTATGCCAGGGAATGAGTCTGTGTTTAATGACTGAGCCCTTATCTGGGTGGAAGAGACTTAGTGGCTAATTGCTGTGATTGCTGAGATCTCCCAGGCGAAAATGACTACGGCTCTGTGGTGGTTTGGGGGTTGAGGCTGGCGAGCACCACGTGTTTTACCATGGGCTCTAGGGAGCTGCACTGTCCTTGGGAAGAGGCCCGCGGCAAAGAAGTGACAAAAGGGGGAAAGAAAGGGAGAGTATGATAGCAGAGTCAGAGTAAAGCCAGGCAGGATGTTTCTGACTCTTCACAAATTTTGCACTTACAGGGAACTGCTGAGGATAGTGCTACGAGACTTGCTACTCAGTTGTGAAGTGCTACTGAAAATTTTAAAACTCTTCTTCAACATCTGCATAATTCTTTGGCTTCTCTTTAAAGAGACTCTAAGATGTCAGGGAAAAATAAAGTTTAATGTAGAATTCAGCATCTCTGCTTGTTGCCCCTAAATACGTGTGGGACAAAATGTTGATACAGCAATATATCATATCCCTTTCTTTTGTGATACAGTTACAGATATGATACATTGGTGTTAAATATCATATTTCTTTAGTAGGACTTGTAGGCACTCTCGACAGAGTCCTGACAATTTGATGTATTACTGGCACTTATCAAATAATTGAGGGTAAAACAGAAGTTGAAGATGAAGAAACTTATAGGGGGAAAATTGTGGACATTGGTTGAAAGCAAATCTAATAAACTGAACTGTTTCATTACTGAAATAGAGTAATAGTAATGATTAGTGATATAATGACTATATGCAGTGAATAAATACATTTTTCCTGCTACTTGTCTTCTTTTTTCCTTAAGTTGCACAGTTAAGTTACATGTATCATAGATTATTGTCTCTTAATGTATAGAGTATTGTGATATCATCATTCTGATTCTCCCAAAAGTGTACAAAGTTCATGTGTGAAAATGGCTTCTGTCTTTGTTATTGTGTCTTTAGGTGGCCCATCCTCCAGGATACCCACTCTTCACTCTACTAGCTCACATGGCTATGTGTCTACTGCCCTCACTCTCTCCAGCCCACAGTGTCAACCTGATGAGTAGCCTCCTGGGAGCTGCAGCTTGTGGTGGCTTCTGCATCACTGTCTGCAGGTAGGCATACGAAAATATGTTTCCTATTCCTGCAATTTCTTGATGCATTATGTTCTGTTCTGCCATTACTGTGCTTTGATTTTAGTGATTGTATAAAAAAATTTGACTTTGGTGTCCTTGGCAGTAGATGAAGTGTCAGTCACTGAAGTACCTGTCTGAAACTGAAATTTAAGGAAGGTACAAAGAACCTCCCTCCTTCAGCAGAGGAGCCTTCTAGTGACTAACTCAGATCAGGGGAAGTAACAATATGAAGAAGACATTTTTGAGTGGCGGCAGTCTTTAAACATTCCCCTACTGACTTTTTGCATCGTGAAGCTGTCTGGAACAGAGAGTGGTATTTTTGGGTCCTGACTGTCAGGCAGTGGTCTCCCTGATCCTCTGTTCAGTATTCAGAAGCAGAACCCAGTCTCCGTCCTCCCTCCCAGCACCTTACCCTGCCTGTTTACCCATCAACCACCCGTTGTGAGCATGCGTGTATGTGTATGTATATCCCAATTATTGTGCCCTCCATCCCCCAACCTGACGTCCCTGTTCTTCTGCCCCCCCGCTGCCCAGCATGCTCCCAATCCTGACATGGCACGATTTCTAATCTCTCTCTTCTTGCCTCCTGGGTCTGAGAGGAACAGGATCACTCACTCTGCTCCTCCCTCTCCCCTCTCTTCAACCACCTCTCCCCTCACTCAGTCATAAACACAGTGTATGGTCTCTGCATTGCCATCTACCACCCTGCAGTTTCGCCTGCTGCTGACCCTATCATGTAAGGAGTATTTTACTCCTTCCTGCTTTGTCTGTGTGTTTATCTTGCATGGTTAGCCAGACTACCTTACATCACCCTTTTGCTGATTTTAGTCATTTTCCACACTGCATTGTTGGTGGCAGCTTAGTGTCAACATTTTACCTTTTTGTCCCAGTTTGTGCATACTGGGCTGTTTCCAATCATGTCATATATTTCTAAGTTACTACTTCCAGAATAGGAATTGTTGAATGATGTAATTTCTTCCTGCTGTACACCTTGGCAGGCTATGAAGACTCAGTGATAGTGGGAGGACAGCAAGTGAAAATGAAATTGTGTGTGTTACCAAGTGTGCAATGCTGGGCCTGCTTCCTGTGTGCTTGGCCAGTGTGTGCGATGTGGCAGGGGGTCCGGAGAAGGTCAGGGTACAGGGTCAGCCCTGCTGAAGTAGGGCAGAGACTGGGGAGGGAGAGCTACCCAGGGGACTGGCCCTAAGCCCAGACTTCATCAGCCTTAGACCCTGCCCTGTGTTACTGTTCCTGAGAGGTGAACCAAAGGCTGTGAGCTTTAACCAGTGTTCCCAGGACGAGACAGAAATGACAAAAGAGTAAAAACAGGGTTAAAAAAAAAAAGGGTTTTGACTGTGCATCCCTACTGCTCCCCTGGTATTAATGCATTTGATGAGCTACCAGTCAATTAGAGGATTGGACTCAGTTCTTGGCCAGACATTTACAGTTATTTTGAGGGCAGAAAATATCCATGCAGTCTGGTGATATTTGGCTCCTAGTTTGCATGTTAACTGTAGCCCCAGTTTATAATCTCAGGGGATTTAGATCCAGTTTTGGATTATGGTCAAGTAAAAAGTCATTATAAAGCTCTGCAACCCCCTCACCCACAACCCCCAGCTGGGGTTGATGGGTAGTGAGGACTTCATCCAGAGCGCACAGTTACACCATATAAGCTCTTAAGTGTGAATGTATAATCTACGCTTTCAATTTAGAGAAATAAGCATAAAAGGTTTTAGTCATTATCTGTTCAGGGCCTAGTTTGGGATGAGCTGTGAGGCTGTGGATCAGCTGGCACACTCGGGCTACTGAGGGGTTACTGGAGAGGGCAAAAGATGAGAGAACTGGGAGAGGGTTCCCGGATGGTCGAGACCTGCTTCTTGGTTCTGGCATGGAGGGCATTTGGGTGATTTAACCCCATCAAGAATACTGGCATAAATGTCATGCCACGGCCATGCAGAGACCCTCTGTTCAGGTCTTTCCCTCAGATGAAATGCCAAAACTGACCAGCCTTTCATACCTGCTCTGCCCTTGTAGAGAGTTTGCTGTGTCCTTTCCCAGCATAATTAATTTCTTAAATGTCATTTGTTGTTTTTGTCCCTTTGTGGCCCTCCTAAACTTTTTTTTTTTTTTTTTTTTTTTTTTTTTCTACTATTCTCATTTTTTGGTTTGCATTTGCTCAGAAATAGGCCGCCCTCACCCTCCCAAACAAATTATTGCTTTGTGAAATTATGTTCAGATGGCAAAATATTTTGAAGTTAATACGGGTACTTGAAGTCAGTTTCTCTCATATAATAAATGGTAAGACCTTGAAATTCATCTGGAATATACCCAACATTGTGAGCCTTTGATGTATCAATTTAAATTAGTCGGCCAGATTGCCGTGTTTAATGTGGGGGAATGTAAGTTGATAGGCTTGGAAGCCACTTCTCTCTCTTGCATAAGTTTAAATGTAGCAATTTAGCCTCCCTTTGATTTGTCAATTACACTTCTCTTTGCTTGATCATATAGTTTGATGGCCGAATTGCATGTCTTGTTATGTTTTCACACCATGGCCTGACAAGCCTTTGAGGATGGTGGACGTAATGATAATTACTATCGATTGCACTTGGAGGTTCACAGAGAGAAACATT
Source organism: Heterochromis multidens (assembly GCA_015108495.1). Taxonomy (NCBI): domain Eukaryota; kingdom Metazoa; phylum Chordata; class Actinopteri; order Cichliformes; family Cichlidae; genus Heterochromis; species Heterochromis multidens. The sequence continues at coordinate 16,813 of VUQS01019446.1, forward strand.
TGGCTGGTGGAATGCTAAAGGCCTCAGCTCTGAGTCTCTGGAGGAATGCACCCTTCATAGCGGGATAATCCAGAGAGCTCTGTATTCTGTGCTCTCTCGTTTCATAGTTTATCTTCTAAAGCTGCTCTGAATCTCTGCTACCTGAGAGGAATCTCTCTCCATTCCCCAGCTTATCCTGAGACACCATGAACAGACACGTTAGCGCGCTGACAGCCATCACAGCAGAAAAACAACCTCGCCCCGCTCAGTCATCAGCACTTTTGGTTTGATCACATGATTACATAACAAGCCTGTTGAAGCACACCAAACGTCTCTGGCCTCCCTCTTCCCCGGCGGCCCTCAAAAGAAAAACTGCACACCTGCGAGAGGCTCCCCTGCCAAGAGCTGGCCCATGTGGCACAGCTGACACCTCAGTGGACGGGAGGGTGGGCGTGGTGCCATCCCCTGCCGTGTGCTGCATCCCCAGCTCCTTATAAGGACCTCCACCATATGGTCCCGATGGTGCTTTCTCTCCTTGCTCAGGTGGGTTGTTTTTCCACAGGGGTGGGGTTGTGTGTGTCTTGTTGAGGTCGTGTCAGGAGCAACGTGTGGGGGAATTGTTTTTAGCAACCATTGATGTAGGTTTGTATCCAAAAAACAGCTGAATAGAGTTGTTTTATTGGGTAGTGTTCTCACCTCTTCCTGTAGGTGGCAAGGATGCCCCTCCTTCTCACATCTGCTACTCTTGGATAAAATCTTCAGCCCAAGTGGCAATAGAGAATACGCCCA
>VUQS01019446.1:24135-36897 GCA_015108495.1 Heterochromis multidens
TTTAACCCAAAGATGGTCAAAAGCAGCACTTTCTCACATTTAAGAAGCAGGAAACAGTATGTTTGTCATCTCTGCACTCATACCCATAAATTGCCTAGCATGTTGGATTTTGGTATTTCATTTCTATTTAGACAGTAGGATCTAGGATGGAGAAGGGAAGAAAGTAGAGGGATTTGATCTGAGGCACAGTGAGGGCACGTATGGGACTGGAGATGGAAGACCCAACTACTCTTTGCGATGGTTCTGGTGATTTACACAGGTTTAACCACGTACACACAACAATCCATTATAAGAGCCCACAGCCATTTCTGCAGCCCATCTTTTTCCTTACTCTCCCTAGCAGCTTTTGTTCTTCCCATTCCACTCTCTCCCATCAAAGCAGAACTGAACCTGCTTAGAGGGCCAAATCGCTGTGTTCTCTTTCTCCAGCAGTTTGAAATGATCACTCAGCTCTGGTGTTTAAGCGTGACAAGCTGTGATGACAGACATTGCAATAGAGCTTGAGAAATTGTATTTTTCCACTCTAGCACCTCCCCACCCCCTCCACCCAATTCCCTCCCTTGCTTCCCTCTACTACCACCACCACAGTCATCCCACTCCTGGTATCTTTCTCCAACTGACGGGATGGGGTGCGTGTGCGTCTTAAGACCCCCCACTACCAGCCCCCCCTCTGCCAGGCACCCACCCCTTTCCATCACCCCTGCTGCTTGATGGACAAGCACACCTTCAAGATGGGGAAGAGAGGCGAACATGACAGGCATGTCGCACTGGAGACGTAAACCCACTGGAATAGCTGACACACACACTCACGAACACACGCTCATGAGCACATTCACACATAGTGTACATTTGGAGATATAGAGACTCAATAAGCTGTCAAATAGAGATGGGTATTAAGGAAGAGGCAGGAAACTATCTCTCCGCTCTGAGCAAGCGCTCTGTGACTGACAGGCGCTGTGAGGAGAGGATGGGGCTGTGGGGGGTGGATGACACAGTCATTCGTATCTGTCAATCCGATTGAAAGGAGGAGTGCACAGTCCAAGGAGTTTGTTTTGATAGGGGATGAAGGGCATTTAATAATTGGTGTCCTTGAGTTCAGTAGCAGGGAGGGTAATTGAGCTTGTCTTTGGTGTCCGTCATGTCTGTGTGTGTGCGTGTGTGCGTGTGTGTGTGTGTGTGTGTGTGTGTGTGTGTTTGTGTTTGTGTTTGTGTATGCAGGACCCAGTTGGACCACTGCCTGGCAGAACTTTCACCTCCTGTTTTGGTACTGGCAGGAATAGGCTTTCTGCTCTCCTCATTGGACAGGTAGGATGAGTTAGATGCCACTATGCAGCACACCAAACTCTGTCATGCACATCTCAGCACCCACTTCAACTAAAAATCTAATCCCCTGGAGTAAAAGACAGGGAACAAAACCACTGACAAAATGCTGATCTTAGAAAAAAAGAATACAAAACAACACAGAGGCACCTAACTGTCAAACTGTCACGACGCTCCACATTCAGATCAAGAGGATTTGATGTGTATTTTGGATTTTCAAAATCATGTTTGTGTGTACAAGTAAATCACTGCCTGTATGCATCTATATGTGGCAGCGTGATCCTGTAATTCATTACAGGAGAGCCTTTGCTGGGATCTGTGGGGTGGAGCTGATAAAGCCCCAGTAATGCCCCAAAGCCCTGCAGGGCACAAACTATTCCCCCTCTCCCGAGGTGCACTTCAATAAACTTGGCTACATACACAGACAGATGATGAAGAAGAGGAAGGTCATCTGATAGATTGCCTAAAGGAAAGCCAAATACTTATTTACCCCATGTTGAAGTGTTACATTGTAAATAAAATTTCATTTACGTTTTAGCTATTGTGTTTAAAGTGAGGAAAACATAAATCAATAAAAGCTTGACTGAGTTTTAGTGTCTGGCTGTTTTGAGACCAACAAATCAGTCTGTTGGCAGGAAAATGTGTTCTGGCTCGAAAGTGTCTCTTCAGGTTCGGACAATGGTTTGTTTTTGCCATGAGGGGAAATGTTTTCTTTTTAGTGTATAAGAACATGTTACAGCTGTACTGTAATGAGTGTGTGATTCAGCGGTTGGCACCAGCTCATTATGACTCAGTCTGCATTAGAAAATCAATCATGCACCTCTTAGCTTGCTGGCAGATACATTTTCTCTCAGGCTTGTGATCTCAGTCCGTGCATTAATATTCTTATGGACTTATTCAAAACAAGTCAATTTTTACAGAGTAAATAGACAAAGTAATACATTAGACTAAAAACATGGAAATCTAGTTATAAACTAGTTAAATATTTGTGTCCTGTCTTAGGAGGTGTCGCTCAGTGTCCTGGCTGTTAACTGTCATGCTGGTGGTCTACTCACTGTTTTTTGCGTGGAGAGCCAACCTGGACATTAGCAGACCCTTACTGCTTGGAGTGGTGAGCTATAAGACTTTTATGTACTTTGACAACTTCTCTCATAGCTAAAGTGTTACACTGTTTTGGAATTTGTGCTCAGTATTGAATTACAAATATGACTCAGTTTTCAATATCCTGAAATAAAACCACAGAGACAGCAGTATACTGTATGTTGATGCTGATCCTGGTCCAACGGTAAACCAAGCCACACAAAAAAACTACAGGAAACACTTTTGTGAGTGTGTGTGTTGTACCTTGGTCCGTATACACACTTGTACAGTCACTTCCTGCAGGTTGAGCGTTTCTGGCTCCAGAGTGATGCTGCAGTGTGTGTGCTGGCAGGCCTAGGCTTGAGCCGGACTCTAGCTGAGCTGGAGAGGAGGCTGGGCTATGGGGGGTTGTGGAAGACCACAGGCTGGGTCTTCACTGCAGCTCTGCTGGCACATATGGTGCACACCAATCACAGGTGAGTATTGCACTCGCTTTCAACAAGCGATAACAAGCTTGCTGTTGTTGGATGTGATGAAAGTCTGCAGTGTAGTTCTGTGCTGTCGATACGTGGTCAAGCATTATTGTTACGTGCAACAGTGCTTTTTATTGCACAAGTCTAAAATGGTACATTTTGTCTCAAGGAAACAATGAGTTTAAAATGCTGACTTTAAATTTTAAGATTTGTTGTGTTGTTGTAGTAAGATTCATTTTTGCCCCTGGCTGAGAATTGCACTGTATGTGAATGAAGACACTATCAAAGTGAAGCAATGGCAGCATTCTAAACTTATTCTCATTGTTTCATTTAAAAATCCAGCACTCCGGAGTTTAATTTCTTACAAAATCCTTACAGTTCCATTTCCACTGTTGTAGATTTGCAGTAAAAGGGCTGAGTTAGGGCTTTGTAACATCTGAATTTGCAGACAATTAGAAAACTAATTCTTAACAGCAAAGATTTTGATCACAGTAGACATAATTATTGTAGCTGCATTGTTTTGTTCTTCTACAGGCTATTAGTGATTTCAGGCTCTAATAGTGTTTTTGTGTCCGGCTGCTTGAGTCTTACAGTTTCTTTTCAGATACTTCACAATCCATGTATCTGTCAATTTAATTTTTTTATAGTATTCATGTTGCAGTAACTACACTGAACCAAATGTATATAAAAAGTATGAAGCTAAATACTTCTGCTTTGTAAACTTTAAATGAAGTAAAAACTCCCCTCTTCCAGTTTCTTCTAAAATCCCCATGCACAGTTTTTCCTGAGTCAACCTGATTTGTTTCTCTTTTGCTTCTCTGTGCTTCATACTGCAGGTCTGAACTCCACATGTCAGGTTTTTCTCTGCTCACCCCATGGTAGGGGCTAAAGAGAGGCACGGTTAGCACATAGATTCCACTCTCAGAGCTCAGTCTGAGATGTTAGCTGTCCGAGAAGGCAGATTACACCAGCGTAGCGCTGGGGAGTGCCAGACAGCCATCACTGAGCGGCTTTGATCAAGGGGAGAGCATGGCCTGTGCTGTCAGACCCATCACACCTGTCTCGCCACGATTAGATAGGCAGCTAGAGTGAGGGGAAGGGGCGGGGGCACTGACAACTTACCCTCAGAGCACCTTGAAAGCATACCTACAGACACTCACATATACACCATCACACACATCACACACACTTCTGAACAGGGGTAAGGATGTGTTTAACCATTTTTAGAATGGGAGAAAATGTAACTTTTGTTTTAATGCTAGTGTACAGTGATTGCTTGCGTATGTGCTGATGATCTTAGGGAGTGTGATCAGAGTGGTAACAGTGTGGTGGAGAGGTTCGGCAGGGAGCTTCTGGCCTCCTTTCCAAAAGACTCGATCATCCTGACCAGAGGAGATCTGCCTGGAAACTCTCTGCGTTACCTACACTACTGCCAGGGTGTACGGCCTGATGTACGCCTAGTTGATCAGGAGGTCAGAGCCTTAATTTCAACTCTGCTTGTCTGTATTTAGTCTAGAACTGTTCTCACTGAAGTTTTGATATTTGATGCAAACCAAAGAATTATTACAAAATTAATATAGGATTTCACAATCGATGTAAAAGTTCCCTCTAAGCACAGATATAAGTAAAGAAGAGGTACAAAATGAATTAAGTTTTCCCTGTATTGCATTGTTTTCCCTGTTCCCTATATTGAAATGATTGTCCTTTGTCCTTCATATTATAAGTTAAGGCATTTTATTTATGACAAAACTGTTTTGTCTTATTTTTATTCTCCATTAAAACCACATCATACTGAAAAAGAGGATTTATTTATTTTCAAAAAGTGAAAAATAAAGAAAAAATGTTGAGAATTAAGCAGGATTTCTCATGATAATATAGTATTTAACATATTTTTGCACAATGGCAAAAATTAGCTTTGTGATAACTGAAAGAAATTCATTGAAAATCAGAAATTAAACCCTTAAGTTAGCAAGTGCAGGCTTTATAAATTGAGTATGTTGTTGTCATATACTTTTTAGTTTGTATATGTTATAGTAGTTAACTGGAACAAAATAGTCAATAATACTTCACTTTAAACTAATTGTACTGATGATTCTTTAACTGATAATCCACTGGATATAAATATTTCTGTGGGATTGGTGGTACTCTTTGTTCTCACTAGATGATGACATATGCTTGGTATGTGGCCAAGCTGGCACAGCACCACCCTGGGGTCCACTTTCCCGGCCACTGGTGGGACCCGGTCCACCCTGAGGAGAAAGGCACCTTCAGTCTTGAGCAATTCCTGTTCCACAACACGCAGTGAGTGCCTTAGACATATGAAAAGAGCAGAGAGGGAATAAAAGGATGGTCTGAACAGCTAAATAGGAGGATCTTAAATGGAGAGAGAGAGAGAGAGTGGGTGAATTGGGAGGGCAACAATGGTCCAAATGAACAAGTGGGTGATCTAATGAGGCAGAGATCAGTAGGATGGTCGACACAGTGCAAGCGCGAGATAAGCCCACAGAACTGTTGAGGCCATAAAAGGAGTCTGATGAACTACAAAAGTCAACTAATCTACTTGATTTGGTTAAACGGTCTCTGGTGGACTTACTGCTGCTCCCTGCTCCCATGATTCACTCCTTCAGGAGGAGCTGAGATCCAGAAACTGGATGGTGCCTTGTTAATACCAAGCCCACCAGGGGGCAGTGTTTGCCAGGCCAACATGTATGTCTCTCTGTGGGGCAACACTGACCTGTGGGATTAACCCTCAGGGTCTGTGAGAAGCGTAGGGCTGATGGAAAGCTAGAAGGTGCAGGGATGTGAGGAAATGTTTGTCTACATGGTGTCACTGTATGTGTCATTATAAACAGCTAACTGGAGATAAAAATGAGGGCACGAGCAAGCCTAAAACCTGATAGTTTGTCTCTGTTTTTCTGCAGGAGAGATGTATTTGCCTGCATCGGGCTTTCTGATGGAGACCCGAGCTGGGAACGTAGTTATTCCCGCTGGCCCCTGGGTGCGTGTGACTACTTAGTGCCTGTTCAGAAGCAGTTTCAGCCTGAAGAGTGGGCTCATCGTACACACAATATCTACAACTGGAGTGATCCACACAACAGGTGTACACACAGACACCGACAACAGTTAACTCTTACCTCCATGTGTATTTCTGCCTGGATTATACTATGAAAATAATATACTCCAGATTGTTGTTGTTGGGTTTTTTTGTGGGTCATTTTATGCTGATTGCTCTGAAATTCAACCTGACATATTAAATGTCTTTAGAAAAGCTAGATCTCTGTGATGTTCATTTGAATTTTTAAAAAATGACTGGCTCACTTCAGAGTCACTGAGGTCTAAGTGGTTAAAAATTATCATGGTGCAATTTTTGCGAGCTGCTGTTGACCAAGAAAATAAACAAATCCTTTTGGGGTGGGGGAAAAATCTCTGTGCTCACTTTTCTCTCTGTGGTCTTGAGTCATCTCTCCACAGACTCCACAAAACGTCCCTCAGTGGGCTTGTCCTCTGTTCTCCATGCTGTGATCCAGCTCTTTGTGAATTTAACCAGAGCAAGACATTAGGCCCTTAGCCATCTGAAATGAGACTGAAGATGAAAAATAATGAGTTTCTTATTGCGTTTTGTCAATAACTGTGTCAAAAGTGGAATTAGTCAAAGCTCCATATTTTGTTGCTGTTGCCAGCAGCCCTTCATTCACTCAGATATCCACGGCTGAATACTGTGACATTATTTCCCGCACCCTCACGACAAGCGTGTCTGCCGATGCCCACAAGCCAAATATTAGCTCAAAAACCCTGCTAAAATATTCTTTTGAAGAAGAGGTCAAGTGTTTACAGTCAACAAAGTGAAAAAAAAGGCAGATGTGGTTTTACTCCATGTCTAATGTGCTAGCTGGTATTGTTGCTCAGTCACTTAATGTTTATGCAGCAAACATTGATGTTTAGTGTATCAAAACCTGCACAGCCAAGTGGAACAATATATTCACATAAATAATCTTTTATAGTTAGTGGAACTGTGAATAAGCCAGTGCAGTGCCTGAAGGTAGTTTAGATAAATAAATGGGTTTTTTTTTCTCCCCATGTATGAACAGTTTCCATCCTGCATCCTGGGAGCGTGTGGCTAATGAAGAGATGTGGCAAGCCAGGTATGTTAAATGCTTTACAGGAGATACTGGTTTTCTTGTCTGGAGTGGATGTATACTTTAGAGTGTAAATAAAAAAGCTGTGTCACGATGCATACTGGCCCACTAGAACATCTCCATAAACCAGTCTTGTGTGGTAAAACATCTACATGTACATTGTATTTGGTGCCGGCATCTACATAAATCACTCCATTGGAGTGGTGCGTCTGAGAGTGTGGATCTGCATGGCTCATCCATCCAGCACTTAGCCCTGAGCCTGCGTGCTTTGTTTCAGGATGAAGACGGCTTTCTTTCTGTTTGACCTGGCTGAAAGGATGCAGGGAGAGGGGAAAGCTCGCCTCTTTGAGCTGTCTTACACTGTGAGTCTGACCCCAACAAACATGCAAACACCATCATTTACCACAATAGCGCAGATTAAAATGCAACAGGAAAAGTATGACTGTTTTTATGTTTGGCTCTCTGTTTTATATTGCTGGGCAGCTATATAAGGAGATTGTTGAGGCCCACTCAGACTACCCTTCAAACTGGGACAAGAACCTGGCTCTGGCTTGCGAGAGGCTGCTCCGCTCAGGTCACCGGGGATACAGTCCAGACAGCCTGCTGACCTGCAGTGCCCAGCACTTTAGTCTTTATTTAGAGAAGGACCCCACTGATCCCCAGGCACCCGCCATACGCTCAGCCATTACTCACCTGCTCAAAGAGAGAGACAGATTCCGCCAGAGCTGGAGGCAAACCCCATAAGATTCAGGGAGACCTACATGGAGCTGGAACACTGAGACTGTGCTGCAAGGCCCTGGAAATTATGGCTGAGCCAATGTGCTTTTTCATGTGGTTTTAAAGTGGTGCTCCAGATGGATTGAGACTGGTGCATTGGTGTTAAGTTTGGCTAAATGTACTTGGCCAAATAGGACTTTTATGTCAGAAATTGGAATTAAGGGGAATGCTGATGCATAGGTTCTGGTCTGAAGTTATCAAACCGAGCTACCACCCAGCTATGCCTCATTTGATGAATGTTTACAGTTGACCAGGGGCAGGGCATGACTTCGGGAAGCCTTGACTGACCTCAATCAAGCTTTGCACGCTTCTCTTAAAGTCACCCATTCAATTGCTTTATCGTTACATCTCGTTCTTTTCTTTTTTTTTTCCTATTCTGCTCTCAGAGCTTTTAACGTGCTGATTATTCTGCCTCAGCCTCTGCTCTAGTTCTTTTTCTCACATTAGGATGGCAAGACTGAGATTGAGGGAAACCCAATTTGGGGGCAGAAATGGGGGATTAGAGCGGCTGTTTAATCTAGGACAGACTTGTGCTGTGCCACGCAGTCCTCACTCCACATCACTAGCACCACTACATACCCACCCACCCCTCTATCCTTCCATCAGTCTATCTTAGATGGTCCTTTAAATGTTTAAAACTAATGGATTCGATGAGTGTTTTTTTTTTTTTTTCTTTCTCTCTCTCCCTCTCTTCCTTCCTAACATGAGGGCTGTAATCCCTGATGGATTTAAATGAAATGTGAAATGTCACAATGCCAGGGACCCTTTTAGAGGTACGTTTGTGTGTGTGCCCATGCGTGCATCTATGTTGATTTGTGTCTGCATGTGTGTGAGAACATGCTTAAATCTCCACTCAAGCCCTCTCCCTGCCAGAATTGCTCATAAACCTTATTCGATAAACAGATCGGCACACTGAAAAGCAAAATGCTTTGATCATTAGAGAGACACAAAGTCATGGAAAGTTCATGGACAAACGCAGATAGGCAAGACCTTCAACGCCCAACTCACAGGAAAATGGACTTTTAGGTCTGTGAGGGTTGGGAAGAAGTGCTGTCAAACTTAATCAGACTGGACCAGGGTTTCTTGAAGAACAACCCTAAAGTATGCCTTTGTATGTCTTTGACGTTTTGGGATCCGACACCTCAGTTACACACTGTTTTTGTAAATGTTAGTGTTGATGTTAATGAACCTCGTGCCATGAAATTTGTTGCGCAGAGGTCAAATCAGCGTATTGCCATAAGCTTTATAAAACATTTCTGAAGAAGCCTGCTGTTTGAGATACCAGCGAAAAGCGAGGGACAGTGAGTGCATGTGTAGTTTTCTCAGAATGTAATCTGCCCTCTGTGTTCGCAGGCCTGGTTAGCGGCTGTCAGCTGGCTGGATGATGAGGTTCGACCTGCTGTAGCACAGATGGTTTGGTTTCACATAAAAACAAGGGGAAACTGTCATTCTGCTTTCTACAGATTAAAATATTTCAATAAAGATTCTTTTTTTTTTCTTTTTTTCATATTTTTGTGCCCTGTTTTCAGACATAGTATTTGTGGTCAAAAATGGTATCATATTTCTTGTTTTGACATTACAGGAAATTAATAATGCAGGGGTAAACCATGTTTTTACTTCACTTGACTGTATCTGTATATTTTCATGTTTACATCAGTTATCTGCTGCCACTCACCTCATCCCCTCTTATTTTTACTTTACCTTCCTTTTATCATCCTTCTCTTGTCACCCACTCTCTCTGCCTCCAACCCCCTCTCATTCTGTCTTTTCGTAACCCCTCTGTTCCTCTTCTCTCCCTGTTTCCGAGAGTCACTTGCCCACCCTAAATCAGCAAGCTGCCGAGGATTGTGGGAACCCATGGAATCGCCGTGACCAGGGATGCAGGCAGGGAGCCACGGCAATGCTGGAATGTGGGGCGTCTGAGGAGATAAGAGCTGTGAGCCCAGCCAGGGAGAGGCGCGAAGGGGGGAGGATGAAGAGGCAAAGTGAGGAGGGTGAGACAGAAACAGGGAGAGCAGCAAGTCTGTGAATGGGGAGGCAGAAACACAACACCATAAACAGCCAGAGAGCAAGACAGAGTGAGACAGAGAAAGAGGGGCGGGGGACTTAGGGGGGCACACACTAGAGATGGGAAGCCAGCCTTATTCCTCTTTGCATTTCATTTACATCCCTGGCCGTATCGACCAATCGGATTGGGAGCAAAGCCCAGGGCTTAGGAGGGGAATAAAAAGACAAAATGCCTTTGCTGCTCTCATCCCTCCCTGATAATACCCCTTCTGTTTTTCTTTTCTCCTTTTCTCTCGTCTATAAGTAGATACTGTCCGAAATGCCAGTGGAAAAGCGACACCTCCGCTTGCTGTGTATCTCAGATAGACCGAGCGGGAGCAGGGGCTGAAAAGACAGCTTTAGCAACTGGGCCTATCTCCACTCCTCTCTCTGGCTGGATGGGAGCTTGGAGTGGAAGGAGGCGGAGGGTGGGGTGTGTTGGTTACTGTTTCTGAAGAGAATAGAGGGTGTGAGAGGCATGATATACTGAGCTGGCCACAGATTTTGCAGAATCTTACACTCTGAAAAACTTTGCCTGCAGATCCCTTTCCTAAGCATGAGAAACCTGTGTCAAGGATGTTTACCAGGTGCCACCCATCCTTGTAAAGGTTGCCAATGCCTTTTACCAAAACTCTTCACATATTTTTAGCTTAAGATTGCTGTCCCATATGAAAAGAAATAGAAAAAAATGTTTAGTAAATGCTAATGTTTTGTCTCTTAAGACTCATATGTCTAATTTACTATGATTTAGTCATGAAAGTAACCAGTTTCACATTTTTTCATTCAAGTACAATACTGTGGAAGTCTTGAGCCACCTCTCATTTCCTTATATTTTTGCAGGAAATAGGAAATATATGCAGCAGTTTATTTAAACATGTGCAAACATACAAAGAAATACAGTATATAAGGCAAAAACGGAGTTTGTACAATTCTAAGCTTAAAAGTCAGCATTTGATATGATCACCTTTATTCTTCACACAGCCTGAACTCTCGTAGGCAGCTTTCTTGTAATTTCTGTAAGTAGTCTTCAGGAATAGTTCTCCAGGCTTTTAGAAGGATATTCAAAGCTCTTCTTTGGATGTTGGCTTCTTTTTGTTCTGTTCTCTGTCAAGATGATCCCACACTGCTTCAATAATGTTGAAGTCCAGGCACTGGGGAGGTCAATCCATGACTGATAGTGTTCCGCTGTGTGTTTTTCTATCCAGGTATGCTTTCACTGTATTGGCAGTGTGTTTAAAATCATTGTTGTGCTGCAAAATGAAGCCCTTGACAATCAGTATTGCATGGTGGATCAAAATCTGATCGTAATTTTCTGCGTTCATAATTCCATCAATTTTGACAAGATCCTCAACACCACTGGCTGAAATGCAGCTCCAACCATGCCAGAGCCTCCACCGTGTTTTACAGATGGCTATAGACACTCACTGACCTCTCTCCTGACCTCCTCCGTACATATTGACAATGATCTGAACCAAAACTTTCAAATTTGGATTCATCAATCCGCCACTGATTTTCAGTCCAGTTCTTGTGTAATTTGGCATACCTCAGCCTTTTCTCCCTGTTTCCCTTCCTTAAGAATGGCTTCTTGACAGCCACCCTTCCACTGAGACCATTTCTGATGAGGCTTGAACAGTAGATGGATCAACTGAAGGGCCAGATGCATCTCTCAGGTCCTGTGTCAGGTCTTTGCTGGTTTCTTAAGGACATGACTTTAAGATCATCTGAAACTCATGTCATTTGATCATCTGCTTTGGATAGTTTTTTAGGCCTGCCACTCCTCCTTTTGTCCTCCACTTGTTCAGTTTCCTCAAATTTTTATTGAGGATACACTGCACACCATGCTGAGATATGCTAAGTTTTCAGCTAACAGCTCTCTCTTTGGCATTTTTCATAGATTCAACCAAAGAAATAAAGCGATAAAGATAAACACAACACTGGCTCATCCCTTGAGTTAGCTGCCTTTTTATACTTGAATGATTCATGGGTCAGTGTTACGAGTCTTAACAAACTGGTCAGGTACAAGGACTGGACTGAAAATGAGTGGAAAAGATGTCCAAATGAAGCTTGGAAAGATCCTCAGAAAGCCTGGAGAACTATTGCTCAAGATCAATTTTAAAATTTATAAGAAAGTCAATGTCCTCGAAAGGAAAATAAAAAGAAACAAGCGGTGGCTCAGGACTCTTGCACGGTACTGTATGTATTAAGTAAACATATGAGAAAATGCATAAAACAGTTATCACTTTTTTTCTCACAGTAAGAAGATCCTGGGTTTGGACCCATGCAATGCCCTTCTGTGAGGAGTTCTCCCATATTATCCCTGTGCTTGTGCAGGTTTTCTCTCTGGTTTCTCCCACCATCAAAGAACAAGTCAGATTAATGCTATCCATCTTAGCCCAGGACTCTTTCACAGAAGCTATTCGAAATCTCAAGAGTTTCACTTCCTTCATGTAAATGTAGTTTAAAAAAACCAACTGAACAACAACTCTTGTCAGCTGGCACACTGGAACCTCAATTGTAAACATCTCACATATGTAGCACTATTGTTATCTTGGCTAAATTAACTGTTTTCCTAAATGTGTATTGGGTAGAATTAGGCCCATTAATGTCAGTCTGTGTTGACATGACGTCATGATTGACTTTTCTCAGGTTTCTATTTGCCATCACTCTTGATTTGTGTGTTTCCACAGTGTGTGGCGGCCTGTGTTTATATGTCAGGTGCAGCATGTGTGCAGGTTTATTTGTACAGGTGTTTGCAGTGCCCTCCATTGTGTTACTGTTTATATTTGGGTTCCTTCACGCCTGTTGTTTGCAAGTTTCTTTACTGTGTTTAAAAAAACTATGGCATTGTCTTGATGCTCATGTCTTTGTGTAGGTGCGCCCAGACTGTTGTACTGCAGCTGGATCCTGCACTGCCACACTGTGTATATACA
>VUQS01019456.1:1433-26520 GCA_015108495.1 Heterochromis multidens
TTTTAAATATATCTTTTTTTTTTTTTTTTTTTTTAATAATGTAAACATATGAATCATCACGTCTTTCCCACCTGACATCTCTCCCCCTCAAAGCAGTGATCAACATGCACTTTGTCACTAGATTTTGCCACTTTCACTCCACATTCACAGGATACTCCCCCACCCCCACGTCTCTATTTGTGTTTACTGGCACAGAGTGGCATTTCAGAGAGTGACCGAGTAGTGGTGTGCAGTGTGAGAGAAAAAAGCCAAGACTTCTTTATAAGTGAGTCTTCTTTATAAATGCAGTGAAGTTGCAGCACAGCCGCTGTCTGATTGCAGAAACCCTTGCAAAAGGTGGTCATAAGTGAAGTGGTGAGGAGTCATTTTCTGAACATCTAAAAGAAAGGCTGATGTAAAGCCAGACTGAACTGAGGTTTTCGTTTCTTTTCTTTTTAAAGCCGTTATTTGACTGGCCGTCTCCAACATGTCTGGCCAAGGCATTGTTCATTTCCCAAGAGCAGTTTTCTCTTTAGTCTCGCTAAACCTAAAACAGATGGTCAAACATCTGTTAGCAATAAAAGAACCCCTGGGCATGTATATTAGCTTTGCTTTGCTTGGGTAGGTCACTGTTTTGGTATAACTCTGTTGTCTGACTAACCATATTGGCTGCCCAGGTTTTCTATAATTATTTTTTTTTAAAAATGTAATTAAAAAAAAAATTTTTTTTCCTCGCTTCCTATACTTCCCATCGAGTCAAAAATTTTTATGCATTATAACTGGAAAAATGTTAGTCAGCAGTTCTTGCAAGACTGATACTCTCTTCCACAGCTTATCTTTAGTCTTGTCATCCTCCCCTCACCCCCAACCAGTCACGGCAGCTGGCTTCCCCTCGCTGAGCCTAGTTCTGATACACAAATAACCTGAATTGAACTGATGCATTTGGCACTAACTTGTCATAGAGCTGTGAACTGCATTACATTTAAATTACTTGCCCCATATATCACCTTTGTTTTATGTTTAAGTAACAGCTAAATGTCATTTCGTTCTCATCACCACAGGAGGGCAAGAAAACACAGCTGTAGACAATCAAGATCACAATAACAGTCGCTTTATATCGTAAGGTAAAGACCCTACAATAATAGAGAGTAAACCCCAAAAATCAAATGACCTCCTTATGAGCAAGCACTTGGTGACACAGTGGGAAGGAAAAACTTCCTTTTAACAGGAAGAAACCTTCTAGCAGAACCAGGCTCAGGCTCAAACATTTTCTCTAACTTTTATTTATTTTTCTTTTGGAAATAATACGTTTGCTTCATCATGTCTGAAGACTGGCTCGTATGTATTTAACATGATCACAGAGAGCATTCTATACCACACTGTAAAAAAATATTCATATATATTAAAATCAGGTTGTAGTTGGGTTAAATGAAGTGGTAGAGGAAGTCTGGAGAAACTTTCAATCATAGTCATCCATATTGCAACAAAATAAATTGGTCTCAGTCATAAACTTTTAGGTGATACTGACTAGTCATGACATTGTGAAATGCCTCTTTTTCACAGTTCTGAGTCAGGCACGTCATGCTGCTCATGACTAAGTATGATTTGGTTTTCCCTGTTAATCTAATCACTCCGAAACTGTTGAAATCAAACCCAGTAGCAGTGCAGAAACGACACAAGATTCCAAAGAGAGACGAGCCACAGTTGCACTTTGGTTTTAAAGAGAATGGCACAATCAAATGTCTCAGTTCATCGCATGCACAAGAACTTGAATGCAATGCTGCCATTAAGTTTCAAGAAGTAAAACAAATTCAAGGTTTTTGTGGTATTTTTGACATCAGGCTCTTGCAGTTATGACTATGAACTGGGTATCTACCAGGGTATCTGGTATTGTCAACTGGCTTTTTTTTTTTTTTAAAAACTTATAACATTTTTATAAGTAATGCATATAATTTTCTAATGGAGCAATAATGAATTGCAAATATAGCTCACCTGTACACTCCTACTGCCTCCTTGGATGTCTTTTTCAGATGTCTGAAGCGCATAGCCATCGGCAACTCCAAACTGGTAGCCCGTCTGATTAAGGGAACAGAAATTAATTAATCCAAAATGTCAACAACAGTATTTTGCAACATACTAAAACAAATAGTGTCAATGGTCAATATATTTATTGAAGTATGTTTTGGTTTAAAAAAAAGTGCTGTATGTAGTTTAAATATAAAGTTGCAAAACACATTTCAGAGAAAAGTGGTTTGAAAGTGCTAAGACTGCATTATAACCCAGGAAAACTAAAGTGAAGCCTGACCTTGTGGACTTCAAAAGAACCTCGTCTTCCTCATCATCATAAGGCCCAATGTCAGGGAGCTGTCTATGCTGAGAAGCCAGGAAGTTGAACATATCAAATGTAGACTTCCTATTAGAACAAAGAAAACAATGTTAGTTCTAGATGAGCATCATCTTTCTGACTTACACTCCCCGGTAAGAACGAAAGGGCAAACACACCTAAGATAGAGCTCAGAGCGAGCACAGCCACTGGGGTTGACGGGTAGATCATCCTCCTGGCTAAACTGTTTGAAGAAACGGAAAGTATGCCGTTGGCAACGGTGAGCTCCTTGAAGCTGCTCCAGCAAGAACACCACTGCGTCGTGGACCAGCCCCAGCATACGGGCACCGGTGAGCCACTGAAAAGTCAGAGGCCTCAACCTTGCAATCGCTCGGGCCTCCTGCACCCCATCTGTGACTGCTTTCCAAGCCACTGAAGAAAGAGTTGACAATGAGATGTCATTAGGTCAACACAATGAACGTGAAGAGTGAGAAAATTACCATGTCAAGTTTTTCAAATGCAACATTAGCCTTACCTTCAATGCTGTCTGCCTCTACACTGAAACCATCATCACTTGTTATCTCAAATAGTAAGTGTGGCTGGTCTCTGTTAGTTGGACAACCCTCATCATCGTGAGATGGAGGTTCATCATCTGAGGTTGAAGCAGCGCCTAACGAAATACAACCCGTACAGCTCGTCTTTCACACTATTCTTAAATGTCAGAGCAGTTCAACACATTTAAACAACACAGAATTAAGTCCCATTCATTAATCATTGAAATGTGGCTGATATTTTTAAACTCATGAAATTATACAGTTTTAACTCAAGAATACCAGAATATTTCTTCCAGTCAGTCAGCGTGCTGTGTCCCACTGGTTCCCAGGCCTGCTGTTTGCCTTGTTCACCCACAGACATGAAACTCCAAGGCTCTGATCTGGGAAAGGGAAGTGTAAACAAGATGTTTAAAACAAACATCTTTTTAAAAATAGACATTTCATATACGTAAATATATGTTTCTCAGGCTCTCTGACATTTGGTTTTGATAAAGAACACGTCTCCTCTGTAACCACTACAAAAAAATCATGGGTTGTACATTATTCATACTAAAGAGAAGAAAAATCATCTGACTTGTTATCCACAAACTGTTCGAAAGCCACAATCTGAGTTGGTACAAGATTCCACTATTGCTCATGGCATGGGTAAACTGCACATCTATAAAGGCACCTTTAAATGCTGAATAAAATATTGAATGATATATACAGGTTTTGTAGGATGTCTTTGAGCAGCTGAAATCCCGTAGCAAGATTGTGAAAACATTTCACTTTCAAAACTACAGCGATGTGGTTTCCAAACACTTACAGCATCTAGTTCAAAGAAGAGGTGATGCAGCACAGTGATAAACTCGCTGCTGTCCCACATATTCAAACATGCTGGTGGCTTCTGAATTCAAAATGAGCATAACTTTTCAAATTACATTAAAATGTAAAACAATGAGCATTTCATACATCTCTGTTGTACTTTTTTCAGCTAAATAATGGATTTAAATGATTTACAAGCTACTGCAATGCTTTATTTACATTTTACAAAGCGTTCCGACTTCTTTGAAGTGGATTGTATTTAAGAATAGAGCTGCAACAGTTGGTTGAGTAATGGAAACTTAAATGTTATTTAGAATATATATATATATATATATATATATATATATATATATATATATATATAAAGAGAGAGAAAATAATCTTCCAGTTCTACTTCGGATAGGTAAAAACTTACCCTGAGCTATCAGAATCACTTATATGCTCCTCTTTTAACTCGTCCAGGTTCAGTACTCCTTTCACTGTGGGGGTCTTGATGCGAACTCCTGAGGCCCTGCTGGAGATGCTTGGAAAGGCTGGTTTGCGACGCTCCTCATCCTCAATGATGGGCTCTGGTTGCAGGAAGTCAACCTTAGATTTCTTTGTGACAATGCGGTCTGAAAGCGAAGATACTCTTTTCATGCGGACGTGAGTGCGAGGACGGGGTGGAGGAACTGGTTTTGGTGGTGGTGATGGAGAGCGAGGTGACTCTGTAGACTCTGGTTCAATTAACAGGCCGGGTGGCAAAACCAATGAGGAAGGGCTCATTGTTCGAAGCCCACTCCACTTGGGGGTGTAGTTACTCGCCATTGCTTGATTAATAATTGCTTGGGCACTTTCAGCAGGACTCATGGGAGGATTCTCGGATGGCAGAGCAGGCTGCCCCGAGGCCTTAGAGGACTTGGATTTTCTTGAAGCACTGGACTCCTTCTTCTTCTTTGGTTTTCTTGAATCTGGGGCAGTTTCATCTTTTGGTGTTTTTGTGGTCTTTCTTGACTTTTTCACATTACCCTTTGCCATTGCATCATTGCTTTTGTGCGTGAGCAGCTGCGTAACAGTGGATGGATTCTGAACTGCAGGTGTGACTAGCGGAGAAACTGCTGTCGTCACGTTGGCCACAGGTGGTGGAGCAGTCATATTACCAGCCGCTGCCAGTGTGGCTGACAGTGCGTTGCTCTGCAAAAGGCTGGCGATCTGAGTAACGCAGTTGTAGGATGGGGAGTTGGGAGTGGGAAGCTGGAAAGTGTTGCTTTCTGGGTTTTTCACAAAGATCTGCCCAAGGCGGTTCACCAGTAGTACATGTGGTGTAGGGTCTACATTTGGACCTCCCACCTCCTTCACAGTAAGAATAGCATGACCGGGTAATGCCTGGGGTACCACTGGTTGCTGAGGTTCAATACTTGGCCTGGGTGTGGAGAAATTGATGGAGATTGTGTGACCAGCTGTAGCTTCCTTCTGCACAGATGAAGAGTTGTAACCATTTAAGATCATCGGGGCTGAGGTGGTTTGCACTGGTGTGGGAGCGGCTGAACAGTGTGTTGAAAGTCCAGACAGAGGTGATATTGCTGTAGAGGAGGAAACAATGCTGACAGCTGTAGAGCCCAGCGGCTGTGTTTGTGTGGAGTACATAGGTAGAGAAACTGTAGCTGATAAGCCTGGATCATTTTGAGGTGTGACATTTAGCAGTGTCTGTGTCACATCTCCAACAGGACTGAGAGTCGTCAGTTTAGCAGGCTCCAGGGACGGTAAGGTTGTTGACTCTTGTGCAGCTGTCACTGGCTGCAGTGTAATACTTGTTAGGGGAGGCTGACTGAAAGTAGGCAAAGAATACATCTGGAGAGGGTCTACAAGTCCTTGAGAGGGGTTTGGTACATCTGTTGACATTAAAGGGGAAGGCTGAAGAAGACCCAACAGAGAGCACTGACTGTTATCAGCAGAGCCTGCTAGTGGGGGCTCCACTGTAGTAGATGTTAAGTGGTTCATCAACACGTTGGCCCCCTCAGCTGGTGATATAAAGCTGCTGCAGTCAGGCTCTGAATTCAGGGCTTTGCAAGGTTCTGACTGTTGCGTCTCAAGTGGTGTGTCTTGCAGCACAGGAAGCATTTCAGTGAATTGTGGACTAGTGTCGCATCTCTCAAGAAGAAGAGGTGTTTCAGAGGCCAACCCTGAACTGGAACCTACCAATAACTCCTCTGAATATGACACTTCAGGCACATTTGTAGTTACGTTAGGCAGAATGTCATCAGCTGGAGTAGAAAGCATGGTCTCCTGGTTTACTAAAGGGGTTTCAGAGCTTTGACTGGTATCAAAAGATTTAGGTGCATCTCGAGTTGAACTATCAGCAGGATCTTTCTTGGCTACTGAAATAGTGACTGGAGAAGAATCTGTTTGCTTATCATCAGATGATGCTTTGGGGGGCTGTGTGCTGTTAGCGATTTCAAAGTCCGGAACACTTTTATTGTTTTGTTTTTTGGCTTGTATCTGAGTTTGACCATCAACTTTTTTAGCATCATCACTGGTTGCTATACTTGCATCACTCTCTGTACCATCATCTACCCCATCCAGCTGGGCCATAGATCGGGAGGAAGGTGAAGACGGAGACTTGGAATGATCTTTTGATCCCGGGCAGCTGACTATTGTGCGTGAGAAGTCAAAATAGTGCTCCATATCTTCATCTGAGGATGTGTTACCCAGGTCATCCCTGGCTGAGGCTGCAGATCGTGGCAAACTGGCAACAAGGGTCTTCTTCTTGTGCACTTCTTGGGATGGTCCCCAAAATTCCTCCTGATCGTCACCTTCTACCACTATCTGCCCCCCACAGTTCATTGCCACCCCCTCATTCAGGAGTGTTTCTTCAATTTCAAGTTCTGTCCGCATCTCTTGGCCTAGACTCAAGCTGGGATCCTTGTGGAATGAACTGTAGGGAAACTCTTCTTCATCTTTCTGTTGGTCCAAGTCCTCCTGGGGTGACGTACCATTTGCTGGAGAGACATCTTCAGGCTCCGGTGAAGCCAAGAAGTTGTGTGGCACTTCGACTGAGTCCGACTGGGTAAGATCAAATGACAGTCGACTTCTGGGTAAATGTTGTACGGGTGAAGAGAAGGGTAGACTTGCAGAGGGAAAATTCCCTGCACTGTCCTGCCAGGGAGACTGAGGAAAGAATGACGAGTTACAGTGGGTTGTATTGCCGGAGCATCGGACTGAGGAACTTCTACCTCCAACGGGGCGGGATGACGGAGAATTTATCAGGCTGTCTGTAGCACCAAGTGGGAACAGTGGGGAAGTAGGGAGGGAATTTTTTCCAGTGCGGAGGGTGACTGGTCCAGTTACAGGACCCAGAGGAGGGGGGGGCATGTGACTACGCAGGCCTGTGGTCTGTGAATGTGGGCTGTGGCGACGAACTCTTCGAGTTTCTTCTAGATCACTAATGGTCAGTATGTGGTGGGGCTGGGCTACTCCTAAGGGGAAAACAGAATTAATCAGAAGCTTTATATTTACATTCTGTTATGGGTTATTTATTTATTTATTATTTTTTAAGCAAAAAAAGCGTTAGAATTCCTATCATACCTGGGGAAGGCAGAGGTCGGGACATTCCTCCAGCTGGTCTCCTGGGTTGGGGAATCTTTGGCCTTGCACCATGATCTGACTTCAGCTGAGGACCTGGAATCATGGTTTCCTCCGTTGGGGGGTGGGACTCTGTCATATCAGTGTCTTGAGCTTCGGATTCTGAAGAGTGATAAAAATGATTTATGAATCTTTCTCTGTGATATTTAATCACTACCTAAGGCATTTTAGTTTTCAGAAGTAAAACACACCAGGTATTGGACAGGGGCTGTGTGCAATGGTGTGATTATCTCCCTGGTTCGGCATCTCCTCAACTGGCTTCTCCGGGACAATGGGCCGGATCTCTCGGACTGTACATGTGTATTTGCACCGGCGCAATGGGTTAACTGTACTCCAGTACCAGCGGGAACACCTTATTAAGGAAACAAAAAATAAAATGTGTAAAAGAAAAGAGCTTTTCATTTGATGTTGTAAATATAATTTCTTTACATAATCAAGTTTATATAACTAAGTTTAAAAGGAAATGAAGAAAAATGCAACTTACTGAAAACCAACAGGAAACAATTTTCCTCTGTTGGCTGAAAGTTCTGTCAGCACACCTAGTTTTTCGATCTGCAGGGAACCTGTGTAGTAACAATGTGGACACCAATTTTGAGTTAACAAAAGCTGATACTAGTGAATGCCTTTAAGGACTCAAACAAGCAGTTAACTAAAAGAAATCTGCTTACCGATCATCATGTTGATCAGTTCTGGCTCCAACCCAGTCAAGAACTTTCTGCGGAGACTGATCCCCTCAAAATCAACATACACTCTACGGTTTACTTCAAATTCCTGACCCGTTATCATCTGTAAAACAAAGGACAGTAACTAAGACTTTGGTTTAAATTCATAAAAATCTTTTTCAAAAAATGTACTTAAACTTTTTAAATCCTGAAAGAGATAAAGTAGAAGAGGAGAATTTACCCTGCCACTGATGAGATGTCGGTGTTTGTAGCAGTAGACCTTTTTATCATCCTGGAAGACACACTGACGGGAGCGGGCACACATGAAGTGGTAGTTGCTTTGACAAGATGTCAGGCAGCAGCCCACAGTGGCACCCGACTGGTTGCAACGTTCACATCGCTGAAATGATTGGGGTTAATGACAGTGAAAAGCAAAGTTTGAGTCAAAGTATTTACAATAAAAAGACAAAGACTGATCTATTTCATATGTTTTTACCACAACACTAATATTTTAGTATCAGTTGGCTGGATTTTATTTAAAGGACTGCACGTAAGTGTGTCCACGTAAGATTCCTTGTAAGATTTTAAGCAATTTTCAGTTTATCAGGTTGATTAACAACTAACCATCAAGCGCCCCCTTGTGACAGCACTGTGTACATGTAGCAGAGAGCCATTGTCCTCTTCAAAAACCTCTGCAGACCACAGACAGCAGTTGACATGTGCCCACTCATTCTGGCCCAAGTACAGTAACCTGCCTGCTTCCTGTGGAATGAAACAAAAAAGTCCAATATGAAATCAATCAAAGTGGGATGCAGAATTTACAAAATCAGAATACTTTATTAACCCCAGAGGAAATTATGTGAACATAAGTGAACTGTGTTTACAATATTCTGTGAACCACTTAATTTTAATGTTTAGTGAATTACTTACATTTGGTTTGAGGTCTCCATATTTTTGGCACAAAGAGCACTGTCTCTCATCATCTTTAGACCACCCAGTATCTAGATCAGCTTTTGAGAGCCGACCTCTTTTTCCTATGTAAACACAAAAAGTAAATATTTAGTGGACGGAAAACAACCCTTAAAATAATGAGCCTTTTCTCCTGAACTGAAAACATTACCTTTGAATTTGAGTCTGCTGCTTTTGAAGTGGTTTAGGCTTGTTGGCTCCCTAGACATCGGAGAAAGCGCCTCTTCTTCCTTTATATCTAAGCTTTGTCCATTGTCCTCCTGCAGGAGCCCCAGTGGAGCTCCAGATGAGAGCTCTTCCCTCTCCTGCCACTGGGCATAAACATGCTCTGTTGTGGGAGGATGAACAGCCTGGGACAACATCCCCCTGAAGAGAGAATCCAAAAGTTCAAAAGTTGATCAACTTTGAAGCTGCAGAAAAACAAAATGGTGCTTGCCCCTTTCATATACAGTATACATCAGAAGTGAACAAACCCCTGTATAATATCACTGAAATAGCACTATCTAATACAATATTTAACACTTGAAGTATTTACAGTTACATTGCCTCTCAATAATTGCATTATTTTAAGTCCTTTTACAAACAATCATAAATAAACTTTGGAAAGCCTAAACCAGGGGTGTCAAACTTACGGCCTGGGGCCACATCCAGCTCATGATACAATTATATCCGGCCCGCGAGATAATTTCATGTCAATTATTAATGGCCCGTTGGTATGTGGGAGCCCAATCTTCAGCCGCTCCTGCTCAGCCTTGCTGAGAATCAATGCAGGCAAGGGCAGGACTTTATTTTGATGGGCACGCCATGCGGCCAATCACATGCAACGATAGACTAGGATCATACCATTATCTGAAAGAAGGAAGGGGGGCAGACGTTCCAAAGACAGTGAGTGTAGTGGTACAGGCCAGGTACAAGAGAGACAGGGGAGCCGGATTTAAATGCAAGCATGTCGGGAAAAAGTGAAGAAACAAGCGAAAACGTAAAATGAGCAGCATCTGGCTGCATTTCAATGATATTGGAGACTGCAGAGAAGGTTGCAGAATTTCTAAAATTAGGAGGTGGCTAAAATGATACCCATTTTTATTTTCAGCCATTTTCCATTGTGGAAAATGTTCCATTATTTCTTACAATTTAAGTCCAAATTTAAGTCCAAAGAGTTGTGCAGATTTCTTTCTTTGTCACAGCAGCTTTTTCTTTATCATGTAGAAAAACAGTTAAATATGTGACTTCTTTACACTGACAGAAAGGGGAGTTTCACTGGTCTGGCCCACTTAAGGTCAAAGTGGGCTATATGTGGCCTGTGATGTAAAATGAGTTTGACACCCCTGGCCTAAACTAACAATACAGGCCCAAAATTGGAAACAACACCCCTATGATGACTGACACACAAGTTAGAAAACCTATGGTCATTGAAACAAAATTAAGTAAACCTGTCATTTCCAAGTAGCTAGTTATAAAATGACCTATGAGCACCAGACGTTTCTTAGTGCTGGACCTACATGTAAAAGAACTGATGATTAAGGCTGTCATTAAAGATAAAGGTGGACATATGAGGCATTAAAAAAAAATAAATCAAAGATTTGAATGCAGTATTTCTAATACTGTTTTTAATTTTACATGAGAGCAAAAATCCTACTGTAAGGAGACACGATTTCAGGTAATTTCATAGTTATTTGATGTTGAACATACACATGCTCACTTCTGTTGTAAAAAAGTATGGTATGCAGCACTCTAAATACATAACCATGATGGAATATCATAATATATTTTAAACTTCTAAAATGTTAAAAATGTAAACAGTGTGTTTGGGTCAGTAATTTTCAAATAAACACATGCATATGAATGAGAACAGTACTTACACTGGCAAGTCTTTGGTACAAGGGTCCCACACCTTTGGGTCTTGGCTATTGAACCAGTTAAATACCTCCTCAAGGAGCTAAAGAAAAGAAAGATCACTCAGTAATTAAAAATTCTAGCAACACTGTTGAAAATAAAAAACCAAAAACCAAAAACAAACAAACAAAAAAACTAACAAAAAACAAAAACCCAAACATGCTTAGAGACAATTCTGAGTAATTTTAAGACAGACCCTTTCATGCCTTTTTGGCCATACAGCACCTTTAAGTAGTAGGAACGTGCCAAGGCAGTAGGTCTCCGCTCCTCTGGCAGATCTTCCTCTTGCTCAATTCTCTTTCGCACCACCTGGACCACATCTTCATGGAACATTTTCTATTGAAAAAAAAAAGAGAAAGAAACAAAACAGAAAAACAATATTTTGGTGTCTTAGAGTCAATCTTGTGCTGATAAGGCAGATGAATTTCCAACATATAGTATGTGACTGCTATCCAGCTGCACAGTTAATCAAATTTTAATCTCAATCATGGTTTTGGCATCCCCCAGTTAAATGGGCCGTATTTAAAATGCTTGCTCTGCAAATTAAAGTGCAACGCAAAAGCGAATCAAGTGCTCCCTGAATCATCGCCTGACCAGGTGCCTGCATGTGCCAATCACACCTGTCCTCTGCAGCTTGAAGTTTCCTGGACTTGTCTGGACAAGTGACACTACATTAAAACAAAAATCAAATGTCTGACACAACAGAAGGCGAAGAGCTTGTCTCTCAAAGCGGATCATCATCCACTGTTTGGAAATACTTTGGATTTAGCACAAGTGACGTTAACCAAGAAGAAATCAGAGTGAATAACCAAGAGTGATACGAGTTTTATTCACATTTTAATGCAGGTAAAATGAATGGAGGGAAAGACATAAGGAGAACGAGTAGGACTGATTTTATTTCGATATGAAGACGTGAAAGCGGTGTTCTGTTTACTTGAAAGTGCAATAAAAACAAAATAATCATGATTATCATTTGGCCATGATTGGGGAGCATTAATGTTGAAAGGGAAGCACAATGTTTTCCACTAATTAATCTAGGTAAACTGACTATGTGCCATTAAATAAGAGGCTATCTACTCACCAATGTAGTATAAAGGCCTTTGTCAAACTTCTTTCCTACAGCTCGGAGGTCACAGGCTGGCTTTCCTTCTATTCCACTGTCAGGGTCAACCAATCTTTCACACTTCAACAGAAGTACAAGAATATTAAACATGCAGTTTCAATACTTTACTGGTTCCAAATAAAAAATAATAATAATAATATTACAGTGAACAGAAACACATTTTAGTAGCTCATTTAATATCTAAGGTAACACTTTATAATATGGCCCGTGACTAAGGGCGTAATTACCCTGTAATTAAATGTAATTTCAAGGTATTTTATTTGAAATTACAGGTATTTTACAGGAAAGGAGACAGACATTATACTATAAGTAATTTCAAGTACCGCGTAAGTAATTTTAAGTACTGTGTAATTTCATAATACGTTTATTATACATAATAAGTACAATGTACTTTTTGGGGTGCAAGCCGTATTATGGAGTGACTTAACCTTGCCTAACTTCCAGATATTTTACAGGAAAGGAGACACAAATTATACTGTAAGTCATCTTAACAGCATAAGTTAATAAGGACAACTGAATAATAAAAAATTCATCATGCACACACAATGTAAAAGGCAAGGCTAAGACACTCTATAATACAGCCCATGCCCCAGAAAGTACAGTGTACTTACACTGTAAGATGGGGAAATATTGTTTGTTTTTCCGTAAAGTACCATGAAATTACGCAGTACTTAAAATTACTTACGCTGTACGTACAGGGTAATAACACCCTTGGTTGTGGGCCATATTATAAAGTGTTACCTTATCTAACATAAACATGCCATGTGACTGTCTTTGTTTGTCACATGGTATGTCTGAGTCACAAAAATTAGAGATGCAATTTTCTAGGACGTGTGACCTGCCAAAACAGATTTTTGCTGAGTCTGAAGAACTACAACTGACAGCATATACAAACAAAAATCAACAATTTTATGCTCAAAATAAAATAAACATATTCAACTCTACAATTTCCCTCAAACTGCAGTAAGTTACAGAGACTTCTCTCACTTAAATAACTTAGATCCTCACACTTAACAAGTGCTCTGCTACTGGAAAGAGGTACAATTAATTAAATGAAAGTGTGTTGCTGTACACCCACTTTTACCTGACAATTTGTACCTTACCAAACAAAAGCAGGTGCAGCAGATTTATATAATAATTGTCAGGAACTTACATCATTTGTTTTTAACTTCAACATATAATAGGAACATTGACCCTTTTCTCTTTTTTACTTGTCTCCATAATTTTCCCTGTTACTGCTTTGATCCTTTGCTCATACTGAGGATTCGCTGAGCTTTGGCTAGCTTTAGCACTTTTCCTTTTTTAGCTTCTTTAAAATGTTCATGTTGAGCTGGGTCAGAGTGATTTAGGTTTGTTGTTAAAAATGACTATTTGCACTTGTTGTGAATGCATGAGACGGACCGGTCCGTGCTGAGAACAGTGAAAATTGCTTGACTCCAGTCAATCGGTGCATCTTTATTAAAAATAGAAGTGGAGTCTCCTACCTGTGAGCAGGTAACAAGGTGCTGAGTGAGGGTGGATGAAAGCAAGCACGCTAGCACCTTCTCCACCCCCGCCCTGAGCTCAATGTACAGAAGCTCTCTCCAGGCACTGGGTTGGGTCACACTACATGGTCGACACGAATACACCACACTCTCTGGCAGGCTGGACAGGATCTCATACAGCTCATCTGAAATTATTTTACAGGAGAGATTTTGGATGGAAATATGGAGAAATGTACCAATAACCAAAATTCACATACCAACAGAATTTTAATACATTCTAAAAAAAACCAAAACAAAAAAAAAAACCACGTGTACACTGAGCCGATAGTAATAGATTACATTTAAGTTTGATAAGGCTGTTCCAGTATTAAGAAGCATTGAAACTGTATGCCATCAATGAAGCTTATTTTCATTGCTGATAGAGTCAAGAATAAAAATCACCTGTGAGATCCTCACACTTGGCATGTACCCAGTGGTTGCAGGTGCCACACTGCATCATCTGACTATCATAGTCATTGTCCTCATAACACTTGAAGCAGATTGGACAATAGTTACCTAAGAGAGAGAGGGATTTAGACAAGTTTATCATCAACACAGGCAATATTGGTACAGGGTAAAGGAGCTGACAATTCACCAAATGACAAATTTATTGTCAAGGTTAAATGATCCCCTCACCCTGCTCATAGAGTTTTGAACAGTCTGGACACAGTCCTTTGTCATGGTTCCACTCAGTGTCCCAACTCTTCCCCGGTGTAACACCACAACTTTTGCACCTGATGCATGTCATACACACCTGCACAAAATATTACTATGAGAAATGGGCATGATCACACTAAATATCCCTGACACTGTGTTTTCTAAGAAGCCTACCCAGGCTTTCCTCTTCTTGTTTTGTTTTGGGTAGTTGGGTCCCAAACAGGAGGCATGATAGCAATTCTGGCATCGTTCACACTCTAATAAAGGCTGAGAAAGACACAAAAAATATGAAGCAAACAGACTAAAGTACATATTAATAAGAAAGCTAAACAAGACAAATAAAATGTTTTTACCTTTGAGAGCCTGTTTTTCCTTCCGCACACATGGCAAAACTTGCAGCGTCTGCAGCACCAGTTCTCCTTGTTCTCCTCAGAGGGGCGCTCCGCTGGCTCAAGGCAAAACTTGTGGAAAGGTTCACAGCACACTTGGCAATACAGCATCTGTAAAATGAGTCAGAAAAAAAAAATCAAAATGTAAATTGCAAATAAAGGACACCTTGTTATCTATATCATGTGATGTTAAATATTTATCTAAAATAAAATTATAAATACCTGTTTTAAAATACAAGGTGGTAAGTAGCAGACTGAATATTTCAATTAAAACAGAGCAGAAATCATCAGTTACCTCATGTTGCCCTTTACTGGCACAAAGGAAGCAGACATAGGGTGGCATGGGTGGCGCAGAGGTCAGTATACTTAACCCACCCATATTCCAGACGTTCTCCAAAGCACAGTCCTCCTGAAAATGAGACAAAATAATAAAAAACAATGAGAAAAGACTTTTCACAATAGTTACCATTATCCTAATGCATCTACTAACCACTGTCTATGAAAGAGAATATAAAGACACATATGGATATTTACACCATGTTGTTGTTTGAACCATGGATTAACTTTGCGGGCGGCAGGTTTGCGTATTAAATTGAATGTAAGTTGTCGTTTACATTTTTACACATGTAAAACTTTTGTTGATGGGATAAAATACATCAATCGAAACATTTTTATTTTTTAAAAGGAGGGCACAACTCTGGAATATACGAAACGTGTTTATACATGGCATGTATGTAAAATACTGTAAAAAATAAAAATAAAAAAATATCTACCTTGAAGTCTACCCTGATTTTGTGAGTAGGTTTAGAAGACTCGACAGTTCGCTGCTCAAACCCATGGGCCAATGCAGCCAGGACACTGGGAGGAGTCTGCTCCAAAGGACCCTGAGATGGGAGACCCTGAGAGACAACCGCAACCTACATATAGGCACCAATGGATAATTAGATTGCTGATGTGCTTATACATAGGTTTTCCATAATGAAATGACATTTAAAATTCACAAAATTAAATTAGCAAAAGAATGGTCATGTAAGTAAACCAAGACTATCGAGACAACTTTCTGAAGAAGCTTCTGGTCTGTTTGCTACAATCTCACTGACAGTAACCAGCGTGATGTTGAGCAGTGTGCCAGAGTTTTTTTTGTCCTTGTTGGCCAACCATCAAAATACTGCCACAAATTTATATTATACAGGCCAACCACAGTCTAAGCACCAATCAAATTCAGAATTACCCACCTTCTCAGGTTTACGTCGAGCTGACGGCACACGGTGTGAACTGGACTTTCGATGCCTGACTTCATCATCTGATATGTCTCCCAAGAATCCTTCCAGCGACACAAAGTCTTCAGAGGATATCATGGGAAGAAACAAAACAAATGATTTTATTAACAGGCTCATCACAATGCTTTGTAATCTTACTAGTAAAACAATATCCAAAGTTAAAGAAACATGATTATACACAGCTACTATTTATTTTTGGTATTATATATAAAAAAAACAAAACAAAAACACTCAACTAGACTGTCATACGGTTGCTGAGTATTAATTTACCTTGACTGAAACGGGGTCCAACACCTCTTCTCCTTGCTGGTGAGGCAGAGTTTGAGAGAGCTTTATCATCTAGATCTGAGTCATAGTCCACCAGGTCAAAATAGACACGGGGTTTGACAACACGCTTCGGCTGCTTTCTCACTGACGGACTATGGCCGTCACTCTGGAGACCAGACGGTGAGTCGTTCCCTTCGTCATTACTTGAATGACCACCACTGAGAGAGGATCGCCTTCGCTTAGAGGAGCCTTAAAGAAAACAGTGGTGACACTGCAGCTTACACACTGATATGTAAGCATTACAGCAACATGAAATGTGCACAGAAGAGGAAAAATTACCTTTGGGTGCTGTTCTCCCACTTAATCTGCGTGCTTTTCTCTCTTCAATTTGGTCACATCTCTTATACCTTGTGGTTAAAATAAAATAAATCAGAATAATCAGAGTGAATCAGAATTCACCACATTGTGCTGTGCTCCACAAAAACTACTAAACATAACTTACACACAACACTGCCGCTTGGTATTGGGACCACCAAACTTGGGTTTGTCCAGGCAGTTAATGCACTTGCCACAATCCTCTTCGTGATTACAGCCTTTGCATACTCCACACCTCCTAGACCGGTACCCAAACGGTCCAAGTCCTTTCCGCTTCACGAAATTTGACGGCTTCTTGACCTTGGTGACCTTTGGATCCGACAGCCCAGGACTGTCTGATTCAGATGGAGACCCAACATCTGCGAGAACAAAAATATAGTAAGAATGGGAAACCAATAACTTTCACATCTTGCACGATTTGAGGTCATCTGAACAGCAGTTCTTGTTATTTTTCCCCCAAATACATCAAACAGCAGCAATATGGATAAAAATAATCCAAGAAACCTCATCTTCTGCTGGAAACGAGATAGCCTTACTTATGTCTGAGTTAGAAAACAATTTTTTATTTATTTATTTTTTTTACAGGAACTGTTCAAACAGGATAATGTTATCAGTCGTGTCATATCTACCTTTAGTGACAGCTGATGGGGAAATGCCAGATCTTTCATGCAGTGGCAAGGCACTAAGTCTGGGAATATCATCTGGTACCATGGCACGTGGCTGCCCGAGGACCACGGATGCAGCACGGCACACGTGCTTGATACGTGGACCTCCTGCTCTACGGAACTCCTGGCACAGTGGGGAGATGAGCTGTGGCTGAGGAAGGGAAAAAAATTGAAGAGTCTGTAGTTTATAGGGGGCTATTTTCCCCATTTAAATGATTGTTCATCAATTTTAGTACACTTAACACAACAGGTTTTTTATCCGCTTGGTACAACCAGAGACGGAAACAACATTTTTAGTGAGATCAATGCTCGCTCCCTTCAGTCCTATTGATTTCCACACTTACTTGTACTTGAGGCGGTTCTGTCTTGACTGGAACATCAGAATGAAGCTGCACCCTCTGCTTCCTCCTTTGCCTTTTAGAGGTCACATCTTGAGACCTGGCTCCAGCCGGGCCAGATAACAGCTGCAAGGTTAACGGGCAGAAACAAGACACCGATACATAACGTATCATTCCAAACTATTGTGTTTACATGATGTTTTCTTACTCTATAACAGATTTTATTAAACCAGCTTTAGTTATCAACAAGCAATCAATGTATACATCGACAGAAAACACGCTTGTACTGATCATGACCTTACCCCAGAGGACTTAAGCTGTTTCTGCTGGTCAATTTTAATAAGCTGGACCTTGGCTTTCCTGAGGAGATTGAACATTCTTTTATTTGCACCAGTGAGTCGAGCTCTTTGTGGTACTCCCTTCTCCACAGACCCAAGAGAACTGCCTTCACACGTGCCTGAGTTCTGTACTGACTGCATCTCTCCTGTGGAAGAAATATATACCATTTTCAGGTCTGTTGTATAGTCTTGTTTTCACGATTGTGTAAGTGATGAATCAAATGTTGTTTAACATTAGTATGGTGTTACCTGAGTGAGGCTGGGGAGTGTCTTTTGCAGCTAAATCTTCCTCTTCACCAAGGTGCAATGTGAGCGACTTGGAGTTCATAGTCCTAACACACACAGAAACTTTTCTCACCACTCCAGGAGTATCGAGGTCCTCGATCTTAAGCTTGGACTTATCTTTCTCTATGCTTGTATCCCGTTGCCTAAGACTAATGCTCATGGCTTCATCATCAAGTCCTTCTGCTAAATCAACAGCAGGCTGAAGAGGTTTGCTCGCACCATCAGGCTCTGTTGGGTTTTTGCTCTTAGAAAGTCCCAGGTGTGGCTTCTTCAGCCTCTGATATATCTTGAGGTGAGTTGTTTGCTTAGTGAACTTAGGACAGCTTTTCTTTTTCTGAACATCCAGGTGGTCAGTAGATAGTTCTGTAGGCTTATCATCTGGTGTCAGTGAAAACAGATCCTCACATTTGTTTTCTGGAGTTTTATCCAGTGTATTAATTTCCTTGCTAGACTCTTCTGGCAGATGCCATTTGTAACTGGAGTTCTTTAGAAGAGACCTGTTCTTATCATTTTTTACACTTTTTCTCTCAGAAAACAGGCTATCAGCGAGATCAATGCTTTCATCGAGGTCCTGAGCTGAAAACAGATCGACATCCAGTTGAGCTTCACTCAGTATGTCCTCCTCATCAATTGGCAGGATTGGAGATATTGCTCTGTCTGTCCCGTCATCTCGCCTCTTTCCCGGACGTATTTGCAAGCCCAGTTGTAAACCCTTCTTTGGGGAGTTTCTCCGAGGCAATACAGACATTCCTGCATCATCCATAAATCTCTGCGGGGTCTTGATCACCCGCGAGGATCTGGCACTTACAACAGGCATTATGAAGTGCTTGATGTTTTTTATGAACTTTGACTTACTGCGCTGAGCCTCTGCAACATCTGCCTGTCCCCCATCAACTAACGTGTCTGTCTCCTCCTGCTTCAAACTATCTTTGTCAAGTCCTAGATCTATCAGCTTGGAAATTACTTTAGATTTTGGTCTCTTGGAGCCGATAAACTGAAGACCTGACTGTCTCTTTTTGTACTTTTTATGTACCCCAATAAGTTTGGAGCTTGGGGATGGTGCGTTAGCTGCCAGTGGGGTAGAAATGTCACCATCTCCCTCATCAGTTTGTTGACCTTCAGATAATTTGAGTGGGGCAAATTTTCCATCTTTGCTCCTGTGTCTGTGTTTCTGGCGCTGCCCAATTAAGTTTTTACGCCTCTTTTTTACTTTTTTGTGAGATGCCGTTGATGCGTTTAGATCACTCGCTTGGCATTCCAGTACCAAAGATTGCTGACTTTCAATCAACTGAATGTCCATTTCCTCCTTTACTGGTGGATGTATCTGCTCTTCCTCCACTGACACAGGGTCCTGTTTGGTCTCAGGCTGATTGCAATCTTTTGTTTCTGGCTGGCTTACCTCTGTTACTAAAGGCTGAGTATGTTCCTCTTGAACAGGCTCTGTGTTAGTAGCATCAACTGCAACAGGCTCTGCGTTGACAGCAGTTTCAGTGGAAACGACAGCCTTCTTCCTTTGAACAGACTTCTTTTTCCCTAGTTTGTTATTTCTACATCTTCTAGGCTTGGAAGGCACAGGCAACGGTTTGGCCTCATTAATCTGCGGTTCTACGTCATTCTCCACCTTCGGTGGGGAAACTTCACCTGGCACCTGTGAGGGATCTTCTGGAATATTTGAGGTATCCTTGTCAAGAATTTCAGAGGAGTTTACACAGGTCGTTTGTGATGGCTCCTCAGCCAAAACGTGACAAGAGTTTTCAGGAAGAACGTGTGAGCTGGAATCTTCAGTTGAAACCTGAGAAGAATCTTCAGCGTGAACCTGTGGGGCATCTCCATCCTGTAGACTTGTTCTAAGCCTTCGTTTTGGAGTGGTTACCGGCTTCTGACTGACAGACTTTGTTGGTGATGAATCAAGGCTTGATGTCCTCCTCCTTAGCCTCCTTGTTGGTGTGACATCAGCATCCAGACATGATGAATTCTCCTCATTAACTTCATTTTGATCTTTCAGAACATCCTCTTTCTCCAACCTCTTTTCAGCCACAGGGCTGACCTGCTGAATTAAAAAGGAAGGCTTTGAACTTTTATGTTTGCCAGGAGAGGAGACCTTTTTAATCTGAAGAGGGGGGACAATTTTCCCACAGTCCGTTTTAGTGATTTCTTGTGGAGATGTTTCAGCTGTGTGTTCCACTGCAACTTCAACCTGTAAAGTGGTCTTTTCCTCCAATGGCTCCTCAGCCTTGTTTTGGGGATCCTTCTCATTACTCTCATTACTCTCAGTGCTTTCACTCTCCTGAGGAGTCGTGTCCTCCAGTTTAGATTTATCATCAATTTCCTTTAAATTTTCACTGACACTGGTATCACAAAGAACAGGCTGGTCAACTTCATCTAAAGTCTTGGGTGTTAGTGTGAAAGTGTTTTCAGCACGTGGTGTCTGACTTCCTCCCTTTACTAACGTCAAAGTCCAGATAAATTTTCTTCGTTTTTTCTTTCGAGACAAATTTTTCCCCGTGGCCTGTGCATCATATTTAGGGTTTCTGATCTTTATTAACTTCAAGCTTGGGACCCTAATGTCCTCATTTTTCAAAGGCAAACTGTCACTGGGTTGTACAGCTGAGTTATCAGTCTCTGACAATGACAGACCTTGGTTTTCTGGCACTGTAACATTTTTATTCAGCCTCCTGCTTTGCCTTCGTCTGCTACTTCCCGCCAGTGGTTTGGCCTCCACTGTCTGCGAAGCTTCCGACTTGGACTCTGCCACAACGGTATCACTTATATTCAAACTTTCTGCTTCAGCTGCGCTCTCCGAGGCTCTTCTAAAGAGTGGGTTTGTGACTCTATTGCTCCTACGAGTCACTAGCTGATTAACATCAGAACCCTGCCCTGCGACAGTTTCCTTATGTTTGAATTTCTTTGCATTTGATTTTGGCTCTACAGTCCCGCTTTCTTTTACAGGATCAAGTTGATCAACTGATTCTTTCTCTTTTGATTTTTGGTCATTAACCGCAACTTTGGCGCTAGTCTGGCATACAGGCTCTGTTGTTTTTAAAGCAGATCTTCCACGCCGTCTCGCAGGTACCGTCCCCCCTCCTTTATCTTCTGTGCCATGTTGCTCCTCTTGTGGTTCAGATTTTAATTTGACGTGAGCACTTAAAATCTGGTCACCCTGAATGTCCTTGGCTTTAGGCTGATCTTGATCTCCTTTCATCTTCAACTTCTTTGCAGATTTTTTCTGAGGCTCCTTTACAGTTTTAATTTTCTTTTTGGCCACCAACTTTATAGTAATCCTCGGTGCTGCTGATGAAGCTCTGCTCTTGGTGGGCTGTCGATCCGTAGTGTTTTTTCCTTTCGAACCTTTCTTGCAATCTTTTGCTGGTTTTGCTTCAAGGGACACGCCGTGCATTTCCTCTGAAGATTTTACATCTTTTACTGGGTCAGGTGGCGGAGCTGCCTTCACCGCTGGCGTTTTAAGAGGCAGCTTCTCACTTTGTCGTTTCGATTTTGTGTTGACAGCATCACCTGCAAAACAAAAATATTAAATAAACAGAAATTCTTCTGGGTACAAAACTATACAGAAAACAGTCCTCTTTTATATTGCATTCCATACTTAATTTATTTCTGAATTTGTGCGTTGTTCACAAATTACAACAAATATTTTATGTGATTAAATAACAACTTGCTCTTTACCTTTGGAAGAATTTTGTTGAGACAATACAAGTCCTTTGGAACCTTTTGTCTCAGCTTCAAATCCTTTGAAGTCATCCCCCTTGAAAAATAAAACCGGGAAATTTAACATTTGAAGCCACTTTACACTCTGTTGGAAACTGTTAAACCATCAGCACAAACAATAACTAAAACGTTAAGTCCTTCATATTAAACATACTCACTGCAAAGAAATTTCCACCGCATGCACATGCTTTTAACACATTAACAAATCAATATGTTCATATCTGAACAAGGGCTTTTTTTCTTTTTTACAATAATGGAAACAAATCATGAAACTCATCAATAGTGCATGGCTATTTTGCTTTTTTTCCCCCCACATCCAAACCAACTACTTTCATTCATCTCCTGTGGGTTGTTACACAGGCGACATACATAGGTTGTGCATTAGTAACAACAACAACAAAAAGAAAAGGCAGTTGGCTGACTAAGAAAACTCTTCACGAACTTCCTATAAAGCATTTATATATAATCTAGACTGTTTACCACCTAATGCAACACAATATGTCAACAGGTTTAACATGAATGTCAAATGAGCAGCTACGGGGGAAAAAAAAAAAAAACTGCACGTAAATCTGTGTAATTACGATTCTCTCCGAGTACTGTACATCCCCACACCTCCAACTGGGACTTAAACTCCTACAAAAAGCGCCTCTCTTACGAATCAGGATGAGACATAAACTTTATCAAGTGAATTTGAACGCTTTCGATTCTAACAGGGTTGCATTTGACTTTGGCACACTTCTGCACCACCATTTAAACCTGACGCGTTTGGTGACATTAGCTAGCGGTTAGCAAACCCAGCCTCCAAAAAGCATTCAAACTCATTTATAAAAGTTACATATATGTAAATAATCTCCGCCATGCGTGCCTATTTAAAGTAACGTTAGCTAAGCAGACCACTCTGCCCGCGTTTATGTTTGAAAACAGAAGTGTTAGCAGTTAGCCACCGTGCGGGGTACGGAGGCGCTATCCTTCCCCTTCTTTGTGTTCGCTATTAGCTAGCTAGCTGCTACGCTGGCCCTCTAACGAGTGGGCCGTACATGAACTAACCGAGACTCCTGATTACAAACTGGCCTTCCCGCACAACGATTTTTAAAAGTATCTCTTAAGGCTATGCACGCTTTAACCTCCCTGGGAACACCTTAAGGAAGAGTGCTAATGTGACTCGACCGGCGTTGCTGCTTTGGCTGAAGCGCTTATTTTGTTACGACTGCTCAGTAAATGTAATGAGGAGCTCCACCGTGCTAACAGTTAGCATACAGTGATAGCTTAGCAGGCTCGCAGCTAAAGTTAACGTTAGCCTAGAGGATGTTGACATTTCTCCATGGCACTAAGCAGTCACACTGCTGTGCTCTGCTCTGTTTCTTGTGCATTAACGATCACACAAACATGTGAGAAGATGAAATAAAGATACTAACTCCTGGGTGGGTTTGGGACCTCACCTCTTCACTCCCACTAGAGCTGTATCCAGCCTGGCCAAGGATCTTGTGGCTTTCCTGTATTCCAAGCAAGCGCAAGTGAGACTGGTCTTCGTTTAACGATAGAACCAGGTTTGCGGGCCTTGGCCCTCCGTTAGTCACATCATCAGCTTCTAAACCCGATCGCCCGAGTTGCCAACGCTTCTCAGAGCGCAAACGACTGCGTGATGACCAAGGCCGACCGGGAAAACGACCTCTGGCCGTAGCGGTTCCACCTTGGCCTCCTACGGCAGCCGCGGTTGCTGATCCGCATCCCGCTGCCGCCATCATTGCTTCAACAACAACACACACCGACGGCTAGCAGCTCGAGGAGAGACAAGAGGGAAGGCGCGAGATGGGAGGGGGAGAGCCGCAGTGGTGCACGGGAAAGTGAGTTCTTTTTCCCCCACCGAGCGGGAGGGAAAGTGACGTGTAAATGTGTGGTTGTACGTCACATCGTTATATGACACCCCTGTCTATGGCATTTCCCAACATGTGGGACTGCAGTAATCTGAATAACAAGACAAAACTGGATTTTTTTTATGTTCATGTAAATAAAAACATAAATACATAAATGGAGAACTTTAAAGCAGTGGTGGCAACTTAGTATAAGTATGTGGCGTTTGTGTTCATTAATTAGCGTTGTATATTAAAAAAGATCAGCGGAAGGATTTTCAGTCTTGCAGCCAATAAAAAAGTCATTACCATATAAATTTAGATCATTCAAATCTGGACTATGTTATCAGGACTGTGCTGTTATTTAGGGACATTTTTATTCCCAAATGTAGACATTTTAGATGTAAACCATGCATAAACAGATGGCTGAATGAATTTAAACTCTTTGAATAAGTCGCTAAAACCTGCCAATGACAAGAGAGCCCCAGAATTAGTTGCATGATTTGGTCATTTTGAACTACTTTGAGATGAGCCCACTTTTCTTTCTAAAGATACACTTCATGGCTTGTTTTAAGTTTGCTGTATTTGAGGGAACCTCCCGTGCTGCATGTTGCAGATTCTGGAGTCTCGTAGTATCGCCTCAGCTAAAGTAGGTGGCGCTGATGGACCTCATTGCGGGTGTCAACCGCCGAAGAAGACGCGAGCGCTTCTGAAGAAGAAGGAGGAAGTGTTTTGGGATTGTTTTCGACTTTTGCCTGTGAAACGATAACGTAAGTTATCGCATTAACGTACAACATTCATATTTTTGGAAACATTATATAACAATATTTCCCCCAGTCTGGGGACCGGTGTAAGTTACAGACACCGACTTTGTAACAGGCTTATGTTACGTTGCTAAGCTAACGAATGCTAACGTTAGCCTGAGGTGGATTTTGAGTCATCTGAGGAACTAGCTCAGCAGTCAAGCAGTAAAAGGTGGATTTATTGTTTTATAAGGAGTGAGTCGTCTCAGAATCAGTGGAAGCGCTTGTCTTAAATGTCTGTATAACAAGCATCGCCTTATTTGTCATTAAAGTTTCACGGTTTTAGGATGCTAAGAGCTAGTCCAGCACAGTGAGCTGTTTTGTTTTTCTTTCTGTTGCAGGCTCGCACAGTATCATCATGAACCTGGAGCGACTGCCCAATGAGGAGAAACTCAGTCTTTGCAGAAAATATTATTTAGGTGACCGCTTTAAAATGAATTATTACGCAGTCTTACCTCCTCTTGTTTTGTTTGTTCTGGCTACATGCAAGTAGTATTATTAGTGAGCTCCAAAGGTTGTGTTGGAGCAGACGTAGATCCAGGAGGATGGGTTAGTTACGCTGGTTGTCTTCAGCTTGAAATCTTGAGCTGATGTGACTAAATAATATTTCAGTGGTTAAGTAAATGATTATGTTTTATGTTTTTTTTTTTTTTTTCCCCAGGGGGC
>VUQS01019461.1:2284-14826 GCA_015108495.1 Heterochromis multidens
AAGTGAAAAAAAAAAAAAAAAAAAAAAAAGGGCCTTACAAAAAAAAAAAAAAGCACACATAATACAGGCAATAAAATACAGTCCAGTGCAGGAATAAAAACTACAGATATTTGTTATTGATTGATAGCTTAAAAACATCAAAGAATGTTATATTGGTAGATATTAAATGTGCATTTTTCTGAAATAAGTTATCAAACATTGTCTTAGTTTTTATTTATTTCGGCTTCCTATTATTTAGCCACAGATAAATAGACTGATATATATTTGGAAATAGCTTATTAGCCTGG
Organism: Heterochromis multidens; assembly: GCA_015108495.1. Lineage (NCBI taxonomy): Eukaryota > Metazoa > Chordata > Actinopteri > Cichliformes > Cichlidae > Heterochromis > Heterochromis multidens. The sequence continues at coordinate 2,572 of VUQS01019461.1, forward strand.
CTTATTTATCAGAAATGCTCTATTTCAGGCTGTGATATGGAGCCAGCTCTACTAAATGCTGCAGTCATTTCAGAACACAGCACAGCTGAGACGGATTTGGTCAAATACCAAAGCACTAGTTATTGAGATTGATGGAAATTTTACTGTTAGCAGCATCTCTATCGATTCTGCTTACACTCAGGTTCTCAGTCAGTTCCCTTATTGATTTCCAATCTGCGTGGATAAAAAGTCCACAGATTCATACTTAGTGCTTGGGTCTGGTGGGAGTTCAGCTTACACCAGGCATGCCGCTGGGCTTGTAGTACACTGGCCGAAACTCTAGTGAAGAAACAGAGTAGAAAAAAAGTACTTTCATGTGGCTCAGACATGCAGAAGCTCCACTGTTATGAGTTTGATGTCATTGTTGTGCAATTTGAAACTGTTGGGGAGAAAAAAAATGCATGCCAGCATTGATAAAAGCAATTAATAAGCTTGGACTCATAAGATTTAAAGGCTTGTACAACCTGGAACTGGTTCTTTATTCCCACTGTGCTCCTGGCAAAGTATTGGACAGGTTTTGAACAGATTATGTCACTAGATAGAAACGGAAAGCATCACTTAAGCTGAGGAGCCTCTCAGTCCATCCAAGGTTATCCAGTAGATTTAGTAGATGTATTATTTGACTGGATAACTGAATCCACAAAGTTTTGTGGAAATCCACAGTTTGATTGTTTATAAATCAGTCTGGACCAAAGTGGTGTGCCAACCGCTTACCCATGTCATCACCATGTGGCTTAAAAAGCACAGCATGTCAGTTTTATTGTTAACAGTTTGATTAAATATTGTTGAATTAGAGAAGCGTGACATTTTAAAGACATTTTTACAAAAAAAAAATCACACAAATCTTAGGAGGTTTTCATCAAGCAACGCTTATGTGTGTTAGAGGGGGGGTGACCACCACATGCACAGACGCTCCCACTTAGCAAGCCCCAGGCATGTGCTGCACCAATAGGAGAGTGCCAGCCAGAACAGAAATTTCTACCAAAAACAATCAAAGTAAGTGAAGTGTGGATCATAGAGTCAGTCTGGCATGCTTGTGTGCTGACTGGAGAGTAATGAAAGAATTTAAAAGGCTCAAGCTTAAATCACGTTTCAGTCAAACAAAGGGAAGATAATTTTGGAGAAAACTAAGCCTGCAAGTGATTTAAATCAGGGGGCTAACAATACAGTGTGGTATTTGTTCGGATACATGTGTCGGTGCTCGTAGATATGCATGTGGTCACAGTAAAATGCAAGCGGAGGCTGAATCAGTTATACAAAAGAAATTTGTATGATCGAGCGCGTGTGTGGTTCTGTCCTTGCATGTGCTCGTTTCACTGCAACATGTGGCTTCTTAGACTCGGTTGGGTAGTTGTGTGTGTTTGTGTGTGTGTGAATGCGTTCACGCACAAATAAACACACGCATTCACGCACACATGCCGCCCTGCAATGAACTGTGCAAAATTGCAGCTGGTGATATGTGACAAGAAAACTGTTTTCAGATTTCAGTTTAATTCTGTTCAGACTCATCCCTTCACATGTGGAAATAATACAGTAAACTACCAGTTTATTCCAGCTCCTATATTATATGCAAATGACATGTTGAATTAAAAGGTTTTCAATAATCTGTTATTATTTGAGTGCATGTTAGCCCATATATACTGTATCAGGATGGTAACATAGCTTATAAAGTTCTACTGCGCCCAAAAGCAAAGTGTAAAAGTACTAAAAGAGCTGTTTTGTATGGGTTGCTTTTCTTAGTCTGGTCAAATAAAAATACTAAATTGGCTTCTATGTTGGCTTTAAATGGTCTCATTTAGTTGAAGAACAAATAGTTTAATACAAAAAAGTTTGATGCCTTGCAAAACAGCATCCTAAAGAAGCTTTGCTCTGGGTTCACTCTGCTGAGGTGACGATGAAAGAGGGTCCTCCAGTCAGACTTGGACTCAGAGTTGGTGTTTGTTCACCGCGAAGGCCATTTCAAAATGACAAGCACTGGTCCCCGCCAGCTGGAGTGTCTATTAAGTTTGCAGCGTGTGCTTCGGCTCATCAAGTAGGAGGCACGGCATCAGCTGATTGGCCTTGACCCTGACACGCCCCATCTTGGAGTTACTGAGAAGAAGTATCAAAGAAATGTATGCTGTCACAGTAAAATGTAAATGTGAAGCCAGATGGAAACAAACCATGGAAATCCTTTAGTGGTTTCTTGCTATATAGAAGAAGCTACTTTTGGCTGCTCCTTTGTCATAAGGGGTCACCACAGCGGGTAGCTCCTCATGTTTGATTTGGCAATGTTTTACACCGGATGCCCTTCCTGATGCAACCCCAAAGGCGATTTGGGTCTCCGGCTGGAATCGAAGCAGCGACTTTTCGCTTGCCAAGCAAATGTGTCTTTTTTTTTTGGATATGACGTAGAATGTTGGTCTAAGAAGGCAGAATTAACACATCTAAGTTTCACTGTGCACATAAACGCACATCTTTAACATAATTCTTTGTTAGGAGAAGGGTTTATTTAAAATATCCCTGCTGGGGTTTAAATCACTACAAGATGTGACCACTTAATAAATTTCTCTGGGATTAATAAAGTATTCTGATTCTGATTCAGGAGGTCTTTTGTATGTGATTAAGCACTTCATCTACATATCAAGACCACTTCGTAAAAGGTAATGACATTTGCACATTAAAAAATTGTTTCTTGGTTAAAGTTGACTGCAGGTTTTTGTGAAGAAAAAAATAGGGGCTTTTTTGTTGCCTCTAGAACTCTCTTCACTTTTTAGGAACAACTTGAGTTAAATATTGTAGTATGTTTTGATTGAAGGATAAGGAATCATTACTCATTTCTCCACCACTTAAATCTCTAACATCAGCAAACTGCAGATCGCCTTAAACGATACAGTACACTGTGCATTTTCCTAAAATAATTTCCTCCTTCATGGTTTCTGTGCCTCTTCCTTTGCCCGTACACCTGGCTGTCACTTTGGCTGAGGAAAATGACTGTACTGTATGGTCTCTTTACAGCATGAGAAACACTTACTGAGAAAGAAATGCACCCGTGCCTTTTTGGAGTCTGGTGATTATCAGCAGTGGCTGCTCAGTTCAAAGGCTTCATGCCTATATAATAATAGGCAGACAAACTGAGCTAACAGAGCCCATCCAACAGATGTGGAGCATGACACACTCCAGTGTCTGTGCTGTCTGTCTGCAGCCTGCAGCCATACAATACACTACATGTATATACACTCAGACATGAGGCTGCACTTCATCATGGGGAGCTTAACTTTTATTTAACCAGCCAAGTAATTATAAACTAATTCTTATTTACAATAGTGGCCTAGTAAAAAAAACATTAAAACTTTATTGCTTTGTCTTCTTCTCTTTTTTACCTGCTTCAACTAGCCATCCAAGCACCTCTCAGGCTGGGTTCAGTTTATCCCCTAAATGGTTCTCTCCATCTTACACATCAGTTTTACGCCTTTCATAAAACAGCTCAGTAACTAGTGAAATCATTCTGACAGCGTAGGACTGTGTGCGTCATTGCACTCTACAATGTATCATCAAAGACTTGGATAGAGCTGGGAAAAATTCCTTCATCTTTGTCTGAAACTGATGATAAACTGTTTCATAGTTTTAAAAGCTATGCATTTGCTTTGATCCAGACTATTTTTGTGCCTACATTTGTCACTGCAGATCACAAATGAGTGGACTCTTGGTAGCCTAGCAGCCCATTTCTCAGACTCTGTTTCTCCTTGCTGTTGGAAGAGGAGGGAGGATTGTTTATGTTAGCATGAACCAGACCTGAGTCCATCGTGGCTCTATTTCTTTAAAAAGGACCCTGGACACTGGGTAATGTGTATAGAACAGAGACACTGAGTACAGTATATTGAGTGCTTGGTAACACTTTATAATACAGCCCACGACTAAGGGCATAATTCCCATGTAATTAAATGGAATTTCATTGTGTTTGTTTTGTATTTACCTACAAATACTTAAAGGTAGGCACACTAGAATAAGGAAGTAACAAGTCAGGTTTTTACAAGAAACAATGAAATAATTATACTGTTAGTAAATTTTAAGTAAGTACCATTTTAAGTAGTGTGCAATTTCATGGTAATTTTGCAGAAAAACAAACAACATTTCCCCATCTTACATCATAAATGCACTTTACTTTTTGACGTAACATAGAGTGGATTAATTTAGCCTTTTTACATCTTTATTTTTTTACATCTTTATTTAATATTCATTATGTTGATGTGCATGATGAATGTTCTGTTATTCAACTGTTCTTTTATTTTACCAATATAAATGTGATAAGGACTGTTTTCCCTTACCAAGTTACAAGAAAAAATAAATAGAATCAAAATTTGCCGGCCTATGTGACCTTATAATGATGGAGCCAAGTCTAACTTAATTTTTTTCTTTCACAATCACTGTTCAAACATAACTTTCAAAAGGCGTGTACAGGAAACGAGTGTCCCAGAATCTAGGTACTACTTAAAATTACATATAGACTACTTAAATTTACTTACAGTATAATTATTACTTTGTTTCCTGTAAAAATGTGACTTGTTACCCCCTTAGTCTAGTGTACCTACCTTTAAGTATTTGTCAGTAAATATAATTACATTGTAATTTCAAATAAAATATGTTGAAATTCCATTTCACTACAGGAGAATTACACCCTTAGTCGCTGGCTGTATCATAAAGTGTTACCGAATGCTTGTAGGACAGCCTTGAAAAAAATGAGATTCTTGAAAAGAGAATAAATAAATAATTTAAATAAATAAATTGCAGGTATATTTCTAGAAAAATTTTGAAAAGTGAGAAACATGGGGGGAAAAAACAAAAGGAAAAAGACAGACAATACTGCAATTTAATGAGAAGTTTTTGTCCACCAAGTGAAGCACCACGATAACATCAGGGCCCAGCAATGTTACTGTAAACATGTTCCATATGGTCTCACTGTCTCTGCATTTATTTCCTTCTTTTCTCCTTTCTGTCTGTTTCTCCCCATCTCTTTTGATTTCCCATTGTACTCTTTTTCTCTCCTCGCCCCTTCTCTTCTGCCCACTTGTTGTTTTATTAAGGAATTCTCCACTGAGGAGAGCATTTGATCTCACTGTTACTTTGACCTAAGGATGCATGGAGGGAGGGAGGAATGAAAGGTTTAAGGCTGCATGTGTCCCCAATTACACCGCGGAGATGGCAGGGTAATTCACTGCTTCACTCAGCAACTGGTGGACGGAAAAGAGACGCCTAATCAAGGCCAGAATACACCATCCTGCTGCCAATTCTAACACACAGACACTGCACATGCAAGAACTTTCTCAGGCACACACAAGCGTGTAGATGACAAGAGCCGTCACACACTCTAATTTGAAGGCCTATATTGTGCATATTTTCTTCTTCCCTCTTCAGTAGTATCACGAAAATCAATAAATACTCCACATGGTGTGAGATGGAAACTTCCAAATGTATTTTTACTCTGGCTTTAAAAAGTAACCTTTTCCTTTAATCCATCAACCTAAGTGTGCTGAACCCAAACGCACTGTTCTATTACGTTTCATATATAAGTAAAATCAGATCTCCCTTCTCTGCTTTAGATGAATAACCAGTGAATTTTTTTGAAAGGGCTACAAATAAATAGCCACCCCATATAATAGCACAGTTGATTAAGTTGTCCTTTCCAAAAAGTTACAGTCAAATGTGGAGCAGACATATGAGACTATGGAAAGATTGAGTAAAAGCACAATCTTTCCAAAGTTAATTAATTTTACTTAAGTACCCATTTTTATTAACTTATTATCTCTTGCAAACTGAGTTACCTTACCTGACTGAAATTTTTTATGTTTATTTAATGGTGCATTTCTTAAGGTCACAAAGCACAGAGTGTGATGAGGTTTTGTGATCATAAGCTAGGACGCAATACCTGTTGAGTTTAATTAGCTACTTAACAATATACTTTCATGTAAACACAGCAGCATTAAGAAAGAAGTTCATGTTATTGTTCCCCAAAATCTGTCATTTTCAAAATGGTCGCTGTCAGATTCATTTGTCAGTGGATGTACAGTACTTACCAGCTGTGATCAATTCAATTTATTTATATAGCGCCAAATCACAACAACAGTTGCCTCAAGGTGCTTTATATTGTAAGGTAGAGACCCTACAAAATAAAGACCCCTGCTTTTCACTGATAGTGTAAATGTGTTCGGTTCTTCTCTGCACTTGAAATCAGGGCACACGAATTAACCACCACATTTGCCTAAGCCTTTTACATAAAAGGAATGGTGGAATGTCTAGGATAAAACTCGCAGGCCACACAGTGGCATTTTTCAAAACTCCATCTCACCCTGATAATAAAATTATGTATCATGCCTAACTAAGACTATGCTGTAGACTTGTAAATACAGCAGTGTGCAGAAGTCTTGAGCCACCCCTCATTTCTTTATATTTTTCTAGGAAAATTGGAAATAGATGTGGCATTTTATATAAACGTGCAAACATGCATGGAAATACAGTATATAAGACAAAAACAGAGTTTGTACAATTCCAGCAAGCTTGAAAGTCGATATTTGGTATGACCACCTTTATTTTTTAACACAGCCTGAACTCTTTTAGGCAGCTTTCTTGTCATTTCTTTAAGTAGTCTTCAGCAATAGTTCTCCAGGCTTCTTGAAGGACATTCAAAGCTCTTCTTTGGATGTTGGCTGCATTTTTGTTCTGTTCTCTGTCAAGATGATCCCACACTGCTTCAATAATGTTGAGATCCTGACTCTGGGGAGGCCAGTCCATGACTGATAGTGTTCCATTGTGTGTTTTTCTATCCAGGTATGCTTTTACCGCATTGGAAGTGTGTTTGGGATCATTGTCATGCTGAAAAAATTAAGTTGTTCCCAATCAGATTCCAGCACAGCATGCACAGATGTGCCAAGTTTTCGGCTAATAGCTCTTTGTGAATCACCCTGTTGGTGTAAAAATACTAGTTTATGCCTGTCAAACTGTGTTAACTTTAGCATTTTTCATAGATTGAGCTAAAGACAACAAATTATGTGCCATCATACTGTGTTCCAGATGTTTTTGTGTTCATGTACATAAACACACAACCACACAAAAATGGATTAGTTTCCATTCATGCCCATGAGCACACAGAAACAGAATACATTTTGTGACATTTTAGGAACTGCCATGAGCCTGTGTTTGAAATAAGGTGCATAGCAAGTCGTGCAATTCGGCACTTAGAAGGATCTGACTGATTTAGTCTTTGCAACCTGGGAGATCTGAACAGGAAATGAGGTAATAGAAAAGACATCTTTATGCTTGTAGTGCTCCTTATACACCTTTTTCCTCTGCTCTGCCATCTGCCTATCCTCCTTTCCATCATCTGGGGTGGAGGTGGATCAGTTATGAAGTGTGTGTTTAAGAGAACAGTTTATGGGAGGTGAGGTGAGACTGTGTTTGGAGAAGCAAACTGGGATGCTTTACAAGGTGTGCTTAGTCAGCCCCCGCACCAGTCATTTGGTGAAATGAGATGGAAATTATGACAAGCTTTGGAAATGTGAGAGTTACTGCTCGTCTTTGTCTCTTGTGGCAGATTGTGTGTGTCTTTCTTTGGCACTCTCTCTTCTCTTCTCTGAATTTTTGCCCACTTTTTTTTTTTTTAAGGAAAAAAAAAAAGGTAGGTGGAATGGGAATGGCTGAGGGATTGGGAAAGCCTGGATTTTATTTAAGCTCTGTGTTCAATCCACAAGGATTACTTGAGTGGAAGTGTTTTTATAATCAGTGCACAGTTGCATCCAATAAAAACACTACATCAAGATTCCACCCAGCATAGGTTGCTGTTTTCAGTTGTGTCTGTGAGGCCTCGTGCATTATGCATTATCATTTCATTAATTGTTCTTATCCATACTACAGTTGCCATCTTCTGCCCCACAACAGTTTCTTTGCTCTGTGCCCTTATGAAGCCTCTCCTTCTTTTTCTTCCATTGCTACTTTTCAGTTTTTTTTTTAATTCCTCTTCTCATGCATTGATGAATCCCAAAATGCAGTTGAAAAATCTTCCAGTATGCGTTTTCCATTCCATGAGTTTCCCACATTGTCAGGTTTACCTTATATCATCTCCACGGTTTTCATCACTTACATCTGCTTGACATTTATCCTTTGTTCTTCTTCTTCACATTTTGTTGCCCTTTTTTTTCCCCCGGATCTGAGCAAATCCGGAGCAGGTGTCTTCACCTCTCTGTCTGACATCAGGGATCAGACAAAAGGGAATCAAAAAACAGGGTCTCTCTTTCTCTAACGCACAGCGTCTACTCACATAAACACACACTTTGTCCATCTGGTTCTTTGTACACATGTGTGCACTAGAGTAGATTTCATCAAAGAAGAATCCCTTTCGACAAATCCTCCCCATTAAAGGCCCCTTACCTGAATCCTCTCCTGTAAAATGTCCTTTATTCATTATTTGTTTTTTTCTCTTTTGCATGTTAATTTTGGTATTTTAATTTCATGTTGCAGTTATAAAAATTATAATCAAATACTAACGTTTTTATGCAGGCTGAAATTTTAAAGATGCCTTATGAAGCTGCAGAAGTCCAGATGGGTTTGGAAAAGGGACCAGCTGACAGATCCAGAGTCCGATGCTCTGGCCAAGCACATTTCCTCTCAAAAGGTGGAAATACACTGGGAAGGCATTTACTAATATTTGTCTGTGTTGGGATTTTGCTTTGATAAAATGATTTTTTATCTAATCCCGCCAAAGGACTGATGAGCTTATGCCATGGAGAGGTATCCATCTGTCCACAGTTCATAAGAATTGCTTATGTGAAACTTGCATACAGTGATCACATAATGGGTCTTCACCCAAATTCTGGTCAAGGCCACATTTGTAGTTTTATGGGCAATAATCTGAGCCAGTGTCAGTGATATTCTGGTTTTAATTTAATTCAAGCTTTTAGTTTTCTTCAGTTGCAATGATTATTTATTTAGTGTAATTTAAGAAATTTTGATGATGCAATTTTTTTTCTAGCTCCATAATTAATCTTGCATGAAACTTGTGGAAAACCATAATATCTACATAAATACATCTGAGGTTTCAGTCACACAGGCTTAGAGATGAGGTTGGCAACCCCTTGGCAACCTCCAGGGTAATTAGGGTAATTTGTGTATTCCTGGACCGGTTGGCAACTGGTTGCTGGTGGTTGCTGGCAGTCACAATGTAAAATAGGTCGGAAAGGGGGTGCTGCACCAAAAACCTTCTTGTCATTGCTTCAGTTGCTAGGAGATTGCCACGGTTGCCTGTAGTTTGCATGGAAGATGCCGACCTGTTCGCAAACTCTTGCCATTTAGACTCTAACCTATAGTGGAACTTGAAAAAGGGCCAATTAAAGCAGAAACAGAGAATGTTCACCTTCAAAGTAAAAGTTGTATTTTACCGCTGCAACCAACACATTTCAAAAGGCCTTTAGTTTTTAAAATATTTTTTACTAAATATTAACTTTTACTGGATTGCATCAATTTGAGGCATGCCAGTGCTGTGTGTAACCACTGATCTTTATTTTTACAGCTCCCTGAGCCTGGTTCTGCCAGAGATTTCTTCCTGTTGAAAGGGAGTTTTTCCTTTCCGCTATCACCAAGTGCTTGCTCATAGGGGATCGTCTGATTGTTGGGGTTTTCTCTGTATTATTGTAGGCTCATTAACTTACAATATAAAGTGTCTTGAGACGACTCTTGTTGTGATTTGGCGCTATATGAATATAATTGAATTGAATTGAATATTGTCACTGTCCAGTTACCATGGTAGGACAGTAGAGGTTTTTGTTTTACTTCTTAGATGTATGTGTAATCTGTTTTTTGTGTTATGGTTTGCAGTTCAGTCTCCTGGCGCTAAAGGATTTCACCGCAATAGCGGAAAGTGTTTTGGATGCCGACAGTCTGCTTTTGTCTCTCCGGCTTGTTTTCAGTTCTTTCTTTCTTCAGATCTTTCCCCATCTCCTTTTCACCACTCATCTTTTTATGCTGTCCTTTTTTCTTCTTTCCATTCTCCTGTCTTCCTCATTAGCTCGCTACCTTTTCATCTAAACAAGTGGAAGAATGCTGGTGCTTATTTTCATAACCTACGACAAGGAGAGAGTTCCTATAGAGAATCTGTGTGATTGACAGGGAAGCGTGCTGGAAACCCTCAGAGGTTCTCTGTTTGCCTCAGACTCTCACTGTTGGCAGCCAAAAGTCGGTCTCTAATATAGGGTTGGAAAACCAAGAAATAAGAATAACACTGGACATTTTCACTGGAATGAATATTTCTTGCACGCTTGATGTTTTTCTCATTCTTTCATCTCTCGCCGTCCTGGTCTCTGCAGCCTCTTTGCCACTGCTTGTTCTTTTCATATCCCTGTTTTTATTTTTCCCTCTTTCCCTGTCATACTTTGTCTCTGGCTTGCAGTCAGATTTTCTGTGGCTCAGTCTATCCTGAAGCATCAGTCACTGGGAGCTGACTCAGTCATAAGTTGATGGGGACAAGCCTCACACCCAGTTTCCCACAAGCATCCAACAATTACTAAGCACAGTTTATCTGTAGAGTCAGAAGCAAGCACGCAGTGGCCTGTGTAAAAAGAAAATTCACAGGCCACAGGAGGTAAAAGACTAAAGTTCAAAAATTAAGAGTAGTCCATCAGTGTTAGGATGACAGTTAACATTGTTGGACATATACAACCATAAAGAAATAATTCTACTTGATATAAACAGAGGAGTTTTTTTTAGCCTCTCAGGTGTGGGATACGTAACATTGCTTGAGTCATAATCTGCTACAGTGACAGCATTCTGTCAAATGGGTCCATTTTAATTTTAAGTCCCTCACCTTTTAATTCATACCCACAGCAGTGACAGTAGAACCCATGTTATGCCAAATAATTGTCCATATGCAGAAGATTGGAAATCAATACATGCATACATGCATGAGGTCAATTTTCCACAACAAAAAGCTCTTTTTCGGCAGTTTTAAGCCACGTCCCATATGGAGGTGTGGGAATGCATTCATACACATGTTTGTAGACTTTAGCAAACATATCAAACTTTTAGTAAAAGTAAAATAAAAATACCCTTGCAGCTATGAATTGAGCTCAGGAGCTGGGATTGCATGTTTTGTAATATAGCTAAAGGTGTATGCACTTTTTTGTTTTGGAGACACTTGCAAAACTGATGCTGCAGGTATGTAATAAACAGTGTAAACTGCAGGAAAGGGAAAAGACCTGTACAAACAGTTTGAATTAACTAAACTTCAGCTTCCAACAAACTGTTTTGTCAAACTCATGATTATAATAATTTATGGTTAGTCTCTTTAATCTGATGTGTTACAGATTCTGCCCTCACTGAATTGATATATCTATAGACACCTCGGAGGTAAAATTGTAGAGCAAAGTTGAATGAAAACTCAACGTGCATTGGAGATGTTTTGTTTGTGCAGATGTCTGTCTGCACTTTTAGCAGATAAAGACATGCAGAGTCACGGACTGTCACTCAGAAGCGGAAATTGTAATCTTGTACTTGCCTGTCCACACGACTGTGACTTCCAGCAGCAAGCAGGATTGCTGTCTGTCTGTGTAGGTTCTCATTCATCCAGGACTTGGTAGTTTTGAGTGCTTAAAAAGAATGTAACTGGACTTCTTTAGGTTCGTGAAGACGTTTCACCTCTCATCCAAGTGGGCCAACAACCCTCAGGACCACCTCCAAGGGGACAGACCCCACTAGGGGTTAAATATCTGGGACTCACAGGACTGGGAGGCAAAAAGTGGGTGCGCTTGTGACTTTTACAAAAAGTGACGAAGCTTTAAGATTCTAGAAAGGGATCATATCTGAAAGGGTCCTTTGTGTAAAATTGGTGGAGTTTCCTTCTAAAAAGGCATATATAATAATATGAGTAATTAGTAATTTTTTTTCTTTTTAATTTTTTTTTTTTTTTGATAAAAATACAAACTGAGAAATGCAAAACTTCTAATAAGTGCACTATTCTGGTGCATATTGGTCCCAGAGTTAAAGTAACTATGACCATAACATGAGTGAGGAACTACAGACAGACATAAATAATAGTTTTTGGAATGGCGCCCAGCACAACTGTTGTCACATGATGTCTAAATCTGAGTCACGTTTGAAATCCAACAGCATTATCCTGTTGTTCCCAGATTCTGTCTGCATTGGCCTCTCCTTTTAAATTTGTCATCCTGAAGGAATTTAGGACTGCTGTCAGTG
>VUQS01019462.1:13108-33506 GCA_015108495.1 Heterochromis multidens
ACCCCCGAGCACTTATTTGCGTGACCGCCATAGAGAATGAGGTGGTTAAAGAAGCCAAGCTGTTTAAAATGGTGCAGAGTCGTGGGGCTGGAAACACTGGACCTGACACACGCGCATGCACACATAAACACACGTGTGAGTCCACAAAGAAGTCCTGCAACCCTATGCCTGCAAACAAGAACGAACTCCTGTTGGCTCAAAGACAAGCAGACAAATTGCCTATGATCTCTTGACCTAGGAAACAGGGAACTGTCCAAAGCAAAATTGCTGAAACACAAAATAAGATATTAAATATGTAAACTGGATCATTGAAAGCACAAACAAAAATTTGCACTTTTTCAAATAAGGTGTTAAAATAGCAAAACTGTAGAAGCAGTCTAGTGTGAGACCTCCTTACTTTTGTGCAGGTAAAGATGGAAAATACCAAATGGGAAAAGAAATAAAGAAAAAAAACATCATATCAATAATTAAGGCCTTTTAATGTCAGGTATAAAGTGAGCTGGAGGGGAAAGGGATGTAAAATAATCTTGTATCTTGTATTTTTATATCCGTCTTTCTTTTGTTCTTCCTTTCTCCTAAGTAGCACAAAGGACAGCTGGGTAAGAAATGGATCACCGGTAAAGAGACACAGCCTCCATTACAGACATGACATCACCCCCTTTATAAACAACCCATTGGGGGCCATTTGTGCCAGAATCCAATGCTGCATGTGTGGCTGAGCGTATGCGTGCATGTACTTTTACTTGCCTTTTGGACAATATTTTTTTCATATCACTTTAACTTCAAAGGCCGACATGTTGTTCTACTTTTCTTCTTCATATGGTAATCATAGGTTTAACTGAAAACTGTAGCCATGGGTATTAATTTATTACAGCAAACAATCCTAAACACTAAACATCTGTGTTATTTTCCACTGGCAATGCTCGAGACTAGGCTCAAGTCATTAATAATTCAATAATGAGTGACTTATGATGCATATCATCTGTCATCATTATCATAGTGTTGAATGACACTTTGCATCCACCTGACCTTCATGCTATTCATCAAAGTAAGTCATGCTAATCGTCCATAAAGTCATGACTTTCTTTTACCATATGAGTACAGTGTAAGCAGCCTCCATGACTTTCCTGAAATGTTAAAAAATACTCAGTGACAAATGATTGTGACTCCAGGTTTCACAATGGTACTTTCTTTAGATGATCGCTACCTCAGAGTGATGAGCAAAAAATGAAATCTCTATCTTCAGATTATTTCTTAACATCTGAATGAACCCTGCCAGTTCAACGGCACTGCTGCAGTAAACACGTTAACCTTGTGAAGGGCTACATGTGCATTGTGTACTGAGAGAATTCTCAGCATTTCCAAAGCAGCTTCTATGCAGGAGGTGGGACCCCCAGCAACGTCTAAAGCCAGAGAGCCCTGGCCAAAGGAAATGGAGTGTTAACAATTTAAAACAAAGAGACTTATCAAAGTAGCACACATAAAAAGTAAAACTGCATCTCAGAGTTTGGGCACATACTAAAGCACTGGAGAGTTCCTAATTTTACTACATCTAGTACAGTTTCGTAATTATCCACAGAGAACATAGGTAATTGTGTGATGTATGCAGTACATGTCATTAGCAAAACCTTTTTAAGAAACACAATGTGATGTTTAGTTTTGATCTTTGACTGCAACATGATATAAGATAAGCAATCAGAGAAGCAGATTCCAGCTCTGGACAGAAACTGTGGCACTAATAGAATAGAATAGAATTTGTTTGTCATTGTACGGCTGTACAGTAGCTTCTGCTGGTTCACGAAGGACAGAGTTTGCCAGTCATTTTAAAAAGTTTGGCTTAAAAGGAGGTCCCACCCCAGTTTGGATTGCACTTATATGGATGATCATGTTTTTTTGGACAGTGTTATTGGTATGAGGCATGAGCTACCATCTGAGCTTGATTAAGAAACTGAAGATGTCTTTCTAAGGAAGTCACGCTTGGACCAATCATATCTGTAAACACTGAGACTCACTGGTGGTGACTGTTTCACCATCTTTAATGCAGTAGCAATGTACAGTCTGGCCAGTAGACCACACGTTCTTCTCTGCTGGGACACACAGATACAATATTTGGATCAGATATTGTCCCAAAAAGCTGGATCATGTATCAATGACAACATGCTGATTCATTCATCCTAAGCCGTTCTATGTTTATTACAAAAGTGATGGCAGCAGTTAGCTGGAAAGCTAAAGTAGAATGGAAAAAGCTCATGGAAAAGCAGCAGTAGTTTGGAGGCATTTCATGCTGCTTTTCTTTGTATGTTTGAAAAAGTTTTTTTCTTAAACGTAAACTTTGGTCAAGCCAGCTGACACAACTGAAAGGGCTTCTCTCTCTCTCTCTCTCTCTCTCTCTCATTAACTTTCACTCTCTAGAGAGAGAGAGAGAGAGAGATTACATCAGATAGAAGCTAGAATGTCTTTGGTTCATTTTAACACTTGCTGGTAAGCTTTTATTCCACTTACAGTAACAAAGTGTTGTCATCAACCCAGTTAATATTTTTTCACTTCACCCTGTAATGGACAGCAACCTGTCCAGGGTGTACCCCGCCTCTCACCCAATGACAGCTGGGATAGGCTCCAGCCCTCTCGTGCCCCTGAATTGGATAAGTGGTTAAGAAGATGGATGGATGGATGGATGGATGGATGTCAGCTCCACACTCACTGTGTGTGTATGTGTGTGTGTGCATGTGTGTGAGGAGATACAGGAAAAAGAAAAACTAGCACGACTGTAATAGACACACACAGTATGTAATAACTGAATGATTCTCAGTGAGCTGAAATGCAATAAATGCAAATAAATCAAATTAATAACCCCAATACATTTTTTTTATTTTTTACATTATAATTATTTTACTCCTGTTTTCACTTACTAGTGTACTAGTAAATTAAATAAATCTATATTCTTGGATATAAATTGTCACATTCCAATTTACAAAGTTAGAAAAGCAATGTTTAAAGATTCTCTTCTCTCTGTATTATTGTAGGGTTTTTACCTTACAATATAAAGTGCCTTGACGCGACTGTTGTTGTGATTTGGCGCTATATAAATAAAACTGAATTGAATTGAATTGTTGTCTTATACATAAATAATAATTCCAAGTCTCTTCCTCACAATGAGGAAACCAGTTATTAAATGCTGGTATCAGTAGAAGCCCAGTTATCAGTATCATAACAGAAATGTAAAAAACTGGATTGGTGCATATCTATATTTGCAGTAGTAGAATCTGAATTGAAACTCAAGGCTAATGGCCAATCTGACTAAAGTCTGCATTCAGTTTGCACTGTGATTTTAATTTGAAAGTTCTGACCAGAATTGATGACTTGTACCTTGACTGCTTTGATAACTCTTTTCGGAGGCTGGTCACTTCTATTCTTCATCCACTATGCTATCTCTGATTTAAAATATAATTTAATTGTCCAAGGTCACAACCAATCATGCTTTTGTTTATTTCACATGGAGTAGGGAATACTGTGATTTAATGACGCAAACTTTATGATTCCTGTGGATAACTAGATCATATGCCAAATTAGAATTGTCCACACTACAAAATCGTCAGATTGCCCAGGCCTAAGAAGCAGTTGTACAGCTCCTCTTTTCTTGGCCTTCAGGGGTATGAACTCCTGCTGCATGAACAGCTGCATTGTTGGAGAAGTTATTCCCATCATATTCCTTCCTGGAACAGCATGAATTCACTCACACACTGTGCGCCTACATTAGTCAGCAAAACTCAAGTAGAAGCATGTCTCATTAAAAATTCTCAACAAAACTTGACTCTGTCACTGGCTTACAGTGACGACAAGAAACTTCACATTGTCCACACATTTGCAACAGAAATAGCCTCCCTGAATTCAGCCTGGTAATATCACAATGTTTAAGAAGTAAAAACTGGAGCAGTCTGCTTGGTGCTCATGCGTGCTACAAAGTATTGTAAACAGAACAGAGACAAACAGGGCTTCCACTCATTGGTTTTACATGCACTCTAGTAATTTCATCATAACCCGAGTAAGGCAATACTCACATTATTGGCACTGTCATACAAACATCTTAACAAAATTATCTTCCTTGCATTAAGGCCATAATTGGAGTAAGCAAAACTCAATTTAGAGAAATGGATAAGTAATCAATTTTTAAGTGACCCTGGCCATGTATAGAGCATATAGTCCTGTATGTATACAACTGCCACAAAAGTCACAAAGTGAACCATGTGCAAAGTGGTGTGTTTGGAAAAAAGGATCCAGGTGAGCAGCTGTGGACAATAAAACATGGTTTTTCAGGCAACAGCATATAGATAATTACAAGCACACAGGTTGTATTACGATGAGGTATAAAATCTCAGCACAGAAGTGTCTCAATTTAACTTTTACCAGAAACATAAGAGAGACATGGCATAGCTGAAATAAAACCAGAGGGAAAATGCACAACAGCAAATATGGTGGTAGAAGTGGGGGGACAATACATACCCTCTGACAATTCAACTGGCTATTAAGTGGAAAGACTTAGTTCAGAAAGATTGTAGTACTACATTTTTATTTCCTGTTTGTCTCTCGTCTTTTGGATTTTAACAATCAAACAACTCAGGTTGAATAAGGAGTAGTACAGATGATTACCTTAAAACCCCTGAAAAATCATAGTAAATACTACTGTGTGGCACTAACATGCTTTGAGAATGACTCAAATACTACTTGGCAGGAATACTCAAATGTAAATCATGCAATTTCTCTCCTGGTTGAGTGGCAGAAAAGGAAACCACCTCCTATTTCCTGAAGCAGTCAGATCCCTCCTGCGTTCTGGGTTTCTGTTTTCATCCTGAATGGCACCTCTGTCATTCACATAGCAGTGGCAGGCTAACAACTAATAAATCACTGCTACTAAGTGAGCTTTTCCTTTTCACTGCTTGCACACAAGAACCGAGCTAATTTATAACTAGAACAGGCATGCAGGAGAGGCTAAAATTGGCTGGGGAGGTCAGGCAGGTTATCTGACGACATGTCGTTACTTGGCTTAAAAACAGCAGCCAAAATTGCCATTAGACACACTATCGGAAAACACACACACACACACACACACACACACACACACACACACACACACACACACACACACAGAGACCAGACTGCACTCTGAAAATTGCCTCCTCTGTGAAAATAGGCAAATATGAAGGCTGTCATTTCAAAATCCATCTGAGGAAATAAGCGGCACTTTCTTTCACTTGGTCAGTTATTGGTATGAAAATAACTAGTTTCTGCATAATAACATAGATATTGTTAGATTTCCTTTTTAAGCCTTTAGTCTTGAAAGTGCTCACCTTGGCACCCACTTCTGACTCAGTTCTGGTTTCTTTTTATTCATTGAGCCCTACATTAAATATTAAAGTTGAATTTAGAAAGTTTCTTAAATAATATGTTAAAATTTTTAATAATTGAGCTCTTTTGCAATTATAAGATAAGGCAGCAGAGACATGACATCATACCTGGATGAAAAAAGTCCAACAAAGACTTAAAACTTTGGACTTTGGAGTAACGAAAAGGAGGTTTAGCCCTCAAGCCAACTTCCTCCATGATTTAGACTTTCCAACTGCAGTGATTGATTGTGTTACATCTCCAATCTAGGGGAAACCTATGCAGTGTGTTATGGCTAGGTTGTGTGACTCCTCACTCTTTCCACTCCTAAATCCAGTTGCGCACTACAAATCAAAGTTAAGAGTTCCAGTTTTATTAACTTCAAATATGAGCAATGTTCAAAACAAACAAGGTTCACTTATCTCGCATGAAAATGAGAACATGAACATGAAGCCTGTGGCGCAGGAAGGTGCATATAGTCAAAGAACTGGAAGGGGAATGAATGAGTCCCGGTCCTGCTCCCGAAATTCAGATAAATTATTTCCAAACTAAAATTATCTGCCAAACTAACAAGGTAACTACTGATTCTGAATACATAAGTATATAGTTACTCCACTTACACTGACTCTTGTCACAATACACACAGCAAAAGACTGGCTTACTGATGGTAGAGATGTGGAGTGGAGTGTGCAGCTGGATTTTAAAAAGGCTGTTGTTATCCACTGGTTCAACCCAGAGGCTTTGAATGGCCCCACTTGCTTCACCATCACACACGCACCCACACACTCTGAAGGTAGCAGAGAGATCTGAAATAAATATGAACAAATATTACCCAGGGACATAATCGTTTTAGTGAGTTGTCAGTAAGATAAGGTCATCATTTTGGTTAATTAATTAAATGTTTTTATCCATAATTGACAAACATATAAAATGCTAGTTGAACTGCTGTCAGTAATTATTAATTAAGGTCAAGACAACATTCTGAAGTTCAAATCAGAATGGGGAAGAAAGTTGATCTAAGTTCTTAGTCAAACAGACCTGGAGCTTGGTTGGTGACTCTTGGCAATATCAGGTCGCTAGAGAAAAATGTGTATTCCCCAACTAGTTGGCAATTGGTTGCTACAGGTTGCTGCTAGTGGCTAGGTGAAATCAGTTGCAAAATGCTGCACAAAAACCCTCCTTGATTGGTTGGTAGAAGATTTCCTTAGTCACCATTAGTTTGCATGGAAGACGACAACTTGTCTGCAAACACTCACTAACTACTATCCAAGCAGCAGTAAAACTTGGAAAACTACGGTGCAAGCTGGAAATGGAGAACATTCGCCTTCAGAGTAAAAGTTGTGCCCCATTGCAGCAACCAGCACATTTCAAAAGTCGCAAGTTTTTATTTTGAGGTATACAGTGCTGTTTTTTGGTGCTTCTCTATGCCTGCATGACTGTGTGGTCTGAATATTTCAGAAACTGCTGGTCTACTAGGATTTTCCAACAACCATCTTCTCTTACAAAGAATGATTCAAAAAAGAGAAAATTACCTGTGACGGCAGAGATTGTGGCAGTTCTCTGAGTGAAAACTCCTTGTTGATGCCAGAGGTCAGAGGTGTCAGGGTCCCTTGGTGTTCCTGGGCGACCCTGCCGGGCTCTGGATTTCCGTTGCTTGGTTTGGGGTTTTTGCTCGCTCTCAAGCTCTCTCACTCTCTTCGTCCTCGGTTCCTCGTTTGCCTGTTTCAGGGGATGGTTCCTCGGTGCGTCCTGTCTCTGCCTTTGTTGGACACACCTGGCAGCAGGTCTCTAATGGACTCACCTGAGATTAATCATTCACCTTCCTCTGAGCGTTTTTAAGGCTGTGGAGATCCTCCGGTCGACGCCAGTTTGTTGCACAAACTCCTGTAATGTATAGACAGAGCACTATTCGCTCATCGAGATTTTCCTGTGTCTAAAGCTTCTGTTCCTCCTGTACAGACTCTCTCGCTCCTTGGATTAATTCCCCTACCTTCTCTGAAGCTCTGCCTGCCCAGTCATTGGAACCAGTGTCGTACTTCTGAGATCATTGCTCTGCTGCCACCCTGCCTGTTACCTCTAGCTCGTAGCTCCAAGTTTATTCTGTGTTTCTGTTTAACAATAAACCTGTGAAATTACCTTCCAGTATCCTGCACTTGGGTCTCGTTCTCTGGTGCCCGTGACGAGAGGAGAACGGCCAGACTGCTTCAAGTTGATAGGAAGGCAACAGTAACTAAAATAACCA
This sequence comes from Heterochromis multidens, assembly GCA_015108495.1. Lineage (NCBI taxonomy): Eukaryota > Metazoa > Chordata > Actinopteri > Cichliformes > Cichlidae > Heterochromis > Heterochromis multidens. The sequence continues at coordinate 20,730 of VUQS01019462.1, forward strand.
CTTGTTACAACCAAGGTATGCAGAAAAGCATCTCTGCATATTGGGCCTTTGTGCCTTTTAGTACCAACTGAGCATCGTTTAAACACCATAGCCTACCTGAGTATTGTTGCTGACCATGTTCACCCCTTTGTGACCACAGTGTATCCATCTTCTGATGACTGCTTCCAGCATGATAACATGCGATTTTCTTCTTTCTTCTTGTCCTTCTTCTTACAGCCAGTCCCTTAAGTGGTCACCACAGCGGCTTCCATCTCACCCTATCTGTAGGATCCTCTTCTGTCACACCAACCCTCTGCATGTTCTCCTTCACTTCATCCATGAATCTTCTCTGTGGGCTTCCTCTTTTCCTCTTCCCTCTTCAACATCCTTTGCCCAATATATCCACTATTCCTACTCTGTACATGTTTAAACCATCTCAGCCTTGCCTTTCTAATTTTGTCTCGAAAGTTGTCAACCAAAGCTGTCCCTCTGATGTACTCATTTCTAATCCTGTTTATCCTAGTCAGTCTCAACGAAAATCTTGGCATCTTCAACTCTGCCACCTCCTTCTCCCACCTCCTGTCTTTTTGTCAGTGCCACTGTTTCCAAACCATACATTATAGCAGGTCTAAGTACTCTCTTGTAAACCTCTCTTTTCACTTTTGCGGCTATCTTCACTGTTACACCTTTCTCGCTCTCATTCACATATATGTATTTTGTCTTGCTTCCACTGACTTTCATTCTTCTTGTCTTCCACTTGTTCCCTACTCTCACTACTCACAATGTTGTCTGCAAACGTCATAGTCCACGGAGCCTGACCTCATCAGTCAACGTGTCCATTACTGTTGCAAACAAGAAGAGGCTCAGAGCCAATCCCTCATCTAATCCCAACTCTACCTTGAACCCATCTGTCACTCCTACTGCACACCTCACCACTGTCTTGCTGTCCTCATACATGTCCTGCACCAGCGTCACTTCTCTGCCACTCCTGACTCTAAGAAGTCAGGAGTGGCTTCTTAGATCTAGAGAAAACATATGAGTTCACTGCACTCAAATGGCCTCCACAGTCATCAGCGGTCAATCCAATAGAGCACCTTTGAGATGTGGTGGAAGTGGAGATTTGCATCAGGGATGGGAGCTGGGGTCTTTCTGTATGGAGTTTGCATGCTCTCCCTTTGCCTGTTACCTCTAGGTCCTTTGGCGTCCTCCCACATTCCAAAAACATGCAAGGTAGCTTAACTGACCATGAATGTGAGGCAGATAAAGCGCTTTGAGTGCATAGAATAAAGTGCTGAAGGAATGTATTGTTAAAATGTGACTTGCAGTTAAAAGAACTTTGAGTGGTCAATAAGACTAGAAAAGTGCTATATAAATGCATTACATGACATGTGCAGCCAAAAAACCAGCAGCAACTGTGTGATGCTATCATATCAGTATGGACCAAAGTTTCAGAGGAATGTTTGAAGCAACTTGTTGAATCTATGTCACAATTAACTATGGCACTTCTGAAGGCAAAAGAAGCCTGGCACTAGCAAGGTGTAGTTAATTAAGTGTATATGTGAAAGATTCTCTCCTGACTGAAGCTGTACATCTCTCTCAGGGTAAAGGATCACAATGATGGTGCTACATTCTCCACTTAAAAGTTCTTCTTATTATGAATGCACCAATCACAACCGGATTCTCCCACAAGAATAGTGCAGCCACGAGTGATTTAATGTTGTTTACAGTGAATAAAGCTGCTCCTGAGTAGGTTGGACTTTACAGATATGTTTTTGTGAAAAACATTCCAAAAACTAGAAGCCAAGCTTAAAGCCCAGACCCGTGAAGTGATAATTCTTCATGGGTTTGTCACCGCATACCAATATACCATAGCTGGTAATTTGACTTCACATTACTTTCTGATTTATTACTTTCAATTTACTATTGTGACTGTAAGGTGTAAATAACTCTTACAGCAGTAGCTTAAACTTATATTTTCTCTTCAGAATAAGACTTTCAAACTTGTCGGACATCCTGCTGGTTGCCCTGGCAAAAACACACTAGCAGCTTGACTGTAGCGGGAGAGTTGCCAACCCATCCTTTCTGGTAGGTTTTCTTGGTCCTGACAGTCACTCTATCTCCCTTAGGAAGGCTTTCAGAACAGGTGGTTGTCTGGCTGTGCAGGGTCAGTTGCAACCCTTTCTGCCCTATTTCATCACCCTGACTATGATTCAGTGCTTTCATTGACAGCAGCTGACAGGTAATAACTGCCCAGCAATGCGGACAAAAGCCAGAGCTTGTCCTTGCAGTGACAGGAGTCAGAGCAGGTGCTGCAGAAACTGGTTTCATCCCCAAATGCTCACAAAGGCTTTCACAAGCAAAAGTCACATATATAACATACAAAACTCACTAAACTGCACTGATTATTTTTTTTCCAATTTTAGCAAGGCCCTGTTTTTTCACTAACATCAACTCACCACCTAAACGTTTCTGTGTGATGCATTTTTCTTGTTTGACCCTCAAGTACATGTTGCCTCGCTAAATCCGCACTCAGTAAAAACTTTGAGAGCCCCTGGGTTAGACTATAATGTCCTGTCCACTCTGTTGGAGGTGTTAGGTTAAAAGGCTACTGATTCAATGTTACAGCAATGCTGTCCCTTGACTTCACCCATCCGACATCCATGGGATGAAGCAGCTGATTATGAATCAGCCCTCACTGCATTTCATTCATACCCCTGTGGGTAAATGAGAACAAATCACAACAGCCAGTCTCCAAAATTGGCAGAATTCAGGCTGTTACAGCAGCAAATGAATGTCCATGGCTTTGAAAATATATCTTCAGCAATCACCTCTTTGTGTACTTGTTCAGTATTTAGGTATGACAAGGTTGTACATCAAAGTAAGAATGAAGTGGCAATTTGATAAACATATAAACGTTAATATTCCATTCACATACATAGAAAGTTTATCCATTTGTTGGTACTGCCATTGTTCTGTCTGTGCTGCAGTTCTGCACACAAATGCCAGGATACTCATGCAAGAGGAGCACACCAGCATGCAGACAGATCCACAGTCACAGAGCAGGGATTAATCAGAACTTTGACCCAAACATTAATTGCAGACCCAGCACTATTTCCTGCTGATTTGTTATCTCTTTATTGTGCAAGGTCTGTTCTTTTTTCTTCTCTTAAACAAGACTTCCCATGCTGAGAGAATGATAGTGAGGGTAATACCAATCAGGGGAAATCAGTTTGGAGTACATCCTCCCATCTTTCACTCCTGTCCCCTTTACACGTCTCCTCTTATCTCTCCTTTTATTATCTTCACCTTGCACTCTAAAACTCTTCCTCATTCTGACTCCTCTTTTACCTGCAGTTTCCTCTTCCCTCTCTCTTACTCTTCCCAACTCTGCTATCATCTTGCCTTTTAACAGTGTTGGTGCTTGGATAAGAATCCTAAGTATCCTGAGGCTCAGCTATTACTGACCATCAGTTTGGGTCAAATTTTTAAAATGGTTCCCTGAGATAATGTAATACAAATATTAGGTAGTTGTCATACAACTTATAGAACAGACCACTTGGTGACTGATTACCCAATGACTGTATAATAGATGGACGACCTGGCTCTAAAAAGTAACTATTTTTTGTTACAAACTGAGAAAAACAGCTCATCTCCATACAGACAGCTTTGGGTAAATCTTTTTTTCTTTCATTCTGTATACACAGGCTGTTTTATCAGTATTTCAGCAGTATTTCAATGAAGTAGCATCTGCAGACTCAGATACTGTATTACCTAGACCTATGCTGCAGCCAGAAACCAAGGGGCAATCGAGACATTTTGGCTTCACTTTTGGGAGCTGTCAGGTCATCCAAGCAAAATTGTCTACTACTTTAATGACTGTGATTTTTAAGTGGCCCTAACCAGTTCTTCCTCTTTTTATACCTAATAATGCTACTGACCTGTTACCAATTAACCCAACTAGTTGCAAAATGTTTCTCAGGCTCTTTCTTTTTAGTACCACTTACTTTTCCAGCCTTTTGTTGCCATGTCCCAACTTTTTTGAGATGTGTTTTTGCCGAAATAATCTGATATGTTTTCTGTGTTCTGTTATGGAGAAATGTGGATTTACGAGATTAGCAAATAATTGCATTCTGTTTTTAAAGATATTTAACATAGCATTTACAATTTACACAACTTTTTCAGAATCGGGTTTTTATGTCATAAAAACACCAAACTAGGTTGATTGCATTAATGTATTCTGTACTGTCACTGCCAGAGTGTCTTAGATCACTAGCAGTATAACTTTATCCGTTAAGCTAGTTACTGTGAGATTGACTACTCTTTACATAACCTTCAGTGAGGTGTTATTGGAAGCAAAACCTTTTCTGTTAGTATTCATGGTCCTCTTCTGGCGCTCTTTGAATAGTAAAAGATTGTGTATTAACATTTAGTTTAGTTTTAAAAGTTAGTCATTACTGTTGGAGTGGCTGAGCACTGCACCAGTTCTCCCCAATTTCCCTGACACTGTTGTCAAAAGTAGCTTATATTGAAACTAAATCACAGCAAGAAATTGAATACTTATTAGGACAGCCTGTATTCAAACGTTTGCATGGCATAAGAAAGATGACATCCAATATTTCTACAAAATGTAGTAGTGGGATGACTTTCACAGAAAAGCAAGCACAGACATTGACCATACCAACCCACCCCAGTGTGGTATTGCTTCTTTAGTAAAAGTAACAATACCACACTGTGAAAACAGCTCACTACACATAGAACTGTGTATTATTAGCACATTTTAAAGTATCAAAAGTACTTATTCTGCAGAATAATTAATAAGCTCAGAAAAACTGGCCTACACTTCAATTTAGTATTAAAATTGCTTTATAAAATATAAGAATCACAGCTGAATTAAAAGGCTTGAGCACTGTGTAATACTGTTAGCTGTCAATATCAGTAGAAGAAAAATAGAAAACAGCTGATTAAACTTAGAACATTCTGCCAAGCAAGTGATTTGTCATACATGCTAGAGGCTAGAGGAGTCTTCACCTTTTGAATTTGCCTGTTTTAGTAAACCAGACATAGCAGGAGTTAACCTCCATCATCAAGGCTTTCCTTGCTAACCCTAACTCCTCTATGTCACACATGTTGGCCAAAGTGATTAGCAAGAGAAGTAATTAATTTGCTTGTTTACTTGCTAATGCTTGCTCTATTTCTTCACGTGTGCCTGTATATAATAACACATTAATCAGCTCCATCAGGCCTTGCACCAGACTTTGGACACATGAGGAAAGGTACTAATTTTTTGCTCCACATGTCCCAGATATAGTGCCTTCCTCGTGCTACTGGCTGGATCAAAGAACCATGTAGTCAATCAACAGGGATATATAAAACCCCAACGAAGAGGACTTTTATGGGCTTTGGCCATTTCTTGCCATCCAAAGTTCCATCCAGAATTGTGTTTTTTTGGTTGATTTGCACTTTGTACATGGAGTAGCTCTCTAGTATTGTTGCTCATATAAATTCAAGAGTATTGAGAGCTGTCTGGCTACTGACTGTTGATGCTGTTTCCCATTTTGGCAGAGTTTTAATTGTACCCCCTTAGCTTTTCTCAAAAAACTCTGCAGGGCAAATATGCACTTTACTTTTATACCCCTTTTTTTCATTATTTTCTGTTAACAGGGAGTTAGGATTGTACTTTTTCTTTTGGAGTTCTTTAGTTGGCGCTGGGATTATATTTCTAGTTAGTGACCTTTGGTATATTTTGGCCTTTGCTCTCACTAAGTGTTTTTTTAAGGCTTTTTGAACTGTCAGTAAAAAAATGTTGAAATGCATAACAACTTGATCCTGGACTTCCTTCCACTTCTTTTATGCTACTTTTTTTTGTTGTTTGTTTTTTGCCTCTAGTCCATCTTGGGTTCATAATGAAGTCAACATCCTCCACATAAAACTAGTAAAATTATATCTTTATACTCAGTGTGTTGTGTTATGAAGGCATTTTCATGTCAAAACAGGAGTTTTTCGCTAAGCAGCTTTAAAATATTGTATACATTAGCATCAGAGGTAGTGGGAAGTAACAAAGAATACTATAATATATAATACTTTGGTAGTGTACTTAGGTATATTTTAAGTACAGTATATGTGTCTGTACTTTACTTGAGTATTCATTTTTCTGACTTTTTATTTTCACGCCCTACATTTTAACATAAATACTTTCTGTAATTTTTACTACTACTTCCTTACATTTTGAAAATAGGCTCGTTAGGTTTAGGACATTTGAGGGGAGTTATTATTTCCTGTCAGTGCGCACCTTCAAACATCAAACTGATTTGAACCTATAAACGGAGGGATCAATAACACATAAAAGACAATCCTATTAGTGTATCCATCACTGGTGTTTATTGCACATGAATAGATAATAGAGGGAAAAACAACATAATTTATGTATAATTTATTGTACTGTACTCAGGGGTTAAAGTGGGCCAGAACTATCGGTTTTTGGTGCAAATATCCGTAAGTTGTCATGGTACTTCAGCATCAAGTGCTACAGAAGAAGATAAAGGATAAAGGGAGTGACATGTGTTAAGTGGCAGGTAATTTTGAATGCAATGTTTCTAACAGGTCAACAAATATGAGCAAACACACAAACTGTTTCTATGCAGTTGGTCACAAAATGTGTCTCATAGCGAAAGGTACAGCTGCTGGCATTCATGTGTCTCAGAGATGGAGAAAGATGTAATAAAGACAGGACAGGAAAGGAAGAAGAGAGATTATTTTTAAAGGTAAAGACTGCTTAGTGAAATTTGATAAACCGGAAATTTATTTTAAAGCTTACATGAAATGTCCTAATTCTTTTGAGTTTTTTGAACAGATATTGGATGTGTACATGATGTGTTGCTGAAGTTATTGTTTTGTTCATATGGAATGTTCTGCAAAACAAATTGAAGTATAAAATGTTGTATTATTCAAAGGTTGCATGAAAATACTCTGCAGTTTAGTGCAGGCTATACTGGTTAGTTTTCAGTACTGTAAAGTTTAGTGTCATACACTGTGTTAGTCTAGTACAGAGCAGGCTGCAGTGTTCATTGTCAATGTGAAGTTATGTCAAGGGTAGCAGACATCAAATTAAATTTAAGGCCATGACGCTGATTAGATTCACTCGCTGAATTTAACCTTTATACCAGATTTATACTGTCTAAGGGATTGAAATCAGCCATGATAGCTCATAGAACATCTGCTTATCTTGTTGAATTCTCTTGGCTAAATCCACAAAGAGCAGCAGCACAGCTCAGCTGATAACAGCCTGAACACAAAATTTTGTTGCACTCACAATAGAAATTATTCTGATTTATTTCTAAATGATTCTTTTCCCCATGCTGCCATACAACCGATCTTAGAGTTCCCACCCCTGCTTAATCCCACTTTATCCCCCAACTGTACTCATTTTTCTGTTTAGGTGTGGAGGCAAAGTCACCTTCTACAATGTAAGCAACAGAAAATAGAGCTATTTTTTGTTGTTGTTGTTTGTTTTGTTTTTCTCTGCTTTATTAGAAGTAGAATTTCAGTTGAAATGAAGTTTTTATTCCCTTGTAGTAACTCTATTTCACTATTATATTAATATTCTATATAATAATATTTCTTTTCACAAAAATAGCAGGTAGAAATGTCCTACAAAGAGCTACTTTATACTTTTATACTTTGACTACATTTCAGAGACTATACTTTTTCCATTTTTACTTGAGTAAAGAAGCTGAATCAGTAACTTTTACCAGAGTATTTTTAACACAAATTTCTGTACTACTTATGTGATGAATGTGTTTATTTTTGCCACCTCTGGTCAGCATTAAGTGAAAAGGTAAGCAATAAACTGAAATCCCTATCCATTGTTTGATGTAATTAAAGATTATATAAAGTCTGATGACAGACATCTTGTAATTTACTTTGAATTTAACTATTAGAATGAGTCTTGGCTCAGCAGATCAGCATTATCTACATTATCTTTTTCTGACTCTCTCATGAAACTAAATTTTTTTATGCAGCAAAGTCATTTTAAAACACATATTATGACTTGGGTATGGCATGGTGGTGTGGTATTTACCACTGTTGCCTCACAGCAAGAGGGCTCTGGGTTTGAATCCACTGGCTGGGGCCCTTCTGTGTGGAGTTTGTACATTCTCCTCATGTCTGCATGGGTTTTCTCTGGGTACTCCAGCTTTCTCCCACAGTCCAAAGGCATACATGTTAGGTCAATATCTGTTTCTAAATTGGCTGTAGGTGTGACTGTGAGCATGAACTGTTCATTTGAGTCTCTCTGTGTTAGCCCTTCAACAGATTGGTGACCTGTCCAGAGTGTATCTTGCTTCTTGCCCTATGACAACTGGGATAGGCTCCAACCCTGAAATAGATTAACAGAGGGCAATTAATGGATGGATATTATAAACTGCATATAAAAAAAAAAAAATGAACAAGAATGCTATTTCTTCAATCAGGATTCAAAATGAAGACATTGCAGCATGTCTACCTGGGTAGCCTAAAAAGTTGCTCTTTTTTTCCTTTCAGGTTCTCAGTAACCTACAGTTCTTCTCTTTCCTACAGGATATATGTATATTGTATACCATAGCAACAGATCTTGCTTGTGTTTAAGATAAAGTTAGTATTGACCAGATAGTATCTGCATGCTGAGATATGTACGAAAGGAAAGGCTGAATTTATGCTACTGCAGTATTTAGGGTGCAAGTTTATTTTCCTTTCCACTGACATTTTGAATGCCCCAGTTCAGAATATAAAACAGCTTTGGGATAAAAGCCAAAAGAGACAGGAAAATAGCGCATACTGAAAGTCTTTTTAAGTATTTGTGCTGACAAAGAAAAATCAAAATGCATGTTTCAACACATAGAGAAGGTGGAAGTTTTCACCAGCCTCACTGTTAGAAGTGGAAAGTTTTCCTCAAGAAACAATTTTTGGGATATTTTTAATCCAGTGCTAAACTACAATAAAGGGTTGAGAGATGGTTTAAACCTTCTCATAAAACCCACTGAAGTAAAAACAATGCACTGGAGTGTGTAAATGGTAACTTTGTGGCATGTGTTCTTTCTCTGAATGCCTGTGATATATTCTTCATGCACTTTTATCTTTTAGATATTGGGATTTTTTTTTTCATTAGTGCATGTAAATGAGGACAAATTTAGCATTAAACATTAAAATTTTTATGTTTAAATAAATTTCAACACAAAATATATGGATGTAATAAGCAAGAGAGATTTCATAGTAATATCAGTTAAAGTTTCTTCTCACAAATACTAATTTTAATAAAAAATGTGGACGTTCATGTTCTTTCTTTTTTTAAAGACTCTATTTAATCATAGTGCCCCAGCCCCCAACCCCAAAATGTGCAGGAATCTAGGCTTCTTCTTCTTCTCCCAAAAGTGGCAGCTTACAATCTGAAAATGTCCTTTAGTTAGTGTTTTTTATACCACCTTTTAAGAAATTGAGAACAGCACAAAAACTGTAAATATTGTACTGGACACAAGAAACAGTCATTTCCAGGAAGTTGATCAAACATGCGACATAGATAACAGATAAGGTAGAAAGACAAATGCACAAGATATTCAAAACTGCAGTACATGCCTTACTGCTCTGGTAAAAAAAAACAAAAGAAAAAAAGTTTAAGGGTAACAACTACATGTAACCTAGTGTCAAAATGCTCATGTCCTGAGAAAATCATTTCCAAATGCTGAAATAGCTGTATCCAGTATGTGGACTAAAAACACTTTTTTTTTTTTATCTCTCTCTTTTTCTCTGTGGTTTTAAGCCCTGGTGAAAAGAGAGTATTTCTGCTCCATGGCAGCTGGAGTCCAGATCTCACAGTAGATCAGTATTGACATGTTTACAAAACCTAAAAGAAAGTAACAACTTGCTTTTAAAATTCATACCAAAACATGGTAAAATCAACTTTTCTGACCATTAGTAACCTCAGAGTTTACATTTTGAACAAAATGTCAGATGTTCAGTATTATAGTTATGTTACTGAACCGTAAGGAAAATGTTAACAGAATGAAAAAATGGAAGAATGAAAGCTAATATGGGATATGTCTAAAATACACCAATCAGGCATAACATTATGACCACCTGCCTAATATTGTGTTGGACCCATTTTTGCTGCCAAAACAGCCCTGACCCATCAAGGCATGGACTCCACTAGACCCCTGAAGGTGTGCTGTGGTATCTGCACCAAGATGTTAGCAACAGATCCTTTAAGTCCTGTAAGTTGCGAGATGGGGCCTCCATGGATCGGACTTGTTTGTCCAGCAAATGGTCATTTCCCAGCAGAACATTGCCCGAAGCATAACACTGCCTCCACTGGCTTGTCTTCTTCCCATAGTGCATCCTGGTGCCAGGTGTTCCCCACGCAAGACACCCACCCGGCCATCCACATGATGTAAAAGAAAATGTGATTCATCAGACCAGGCCACTTTCTTCCATTGCTCTGTGGTCCAGTTCTGATGCTCACGTGCCCACTGTTGGTGCTTTTGGCAGTGAACAGGGCTCAGCATGGACACCCTGACTGGTCTGTGGCTATGCAGCCCCATAAGTTAGGTTAATGAGTGAACTGGAAATACATCAGAAAAATTATGTTAAGGGATTCAAGAACTAAGTTTTTTTTTGTTTTTTGTTTTGTTTTTGTTTTGTTTTTTCTTCTTCTTCACCAAAACCAATTTGTGGTTTTGGAGAACTTTTACACCAAAAAGAGCATGCAGTTTAATTGCAAACTATTGCAGCCTTGTGCATGAATAAGATGCAGGGGTATGAGATAGCAGAATCACTTACATAATATGTTTAAACGGGTTTGAATGCTGAATTTCATCATCACTCACATTTTCTACTCTACAATAATGATGACGATTGATGAGAGAGATTGTAGAATTCTTCCAGCTCCAACAAATTACAATTTAGTAACAGGGTGGAGAAATGGAGATTTAACCCAACATTTGTGTTAATTAAAACAGAGCAAAACTAGTTTTACCTTCTTTGGTCCCCACACCAGCGTGCTCTCTCTCTGTGTCTCTGGGTCAGACAGAGCCTAATTGGTTTTCAGTTGTATCAGAGACTCGCAGCAGACTGCTTGACCTTCTCTGAACCAACTTGCCAATTAACTTCTTATTAACCTGACAATGGGATGCTTTTCATTAGATATGTGCATGTATGTGTGTAAACAAAAGGTCCAAAGAGTAGGAGAGACACTGAGATCAAATGTGGGTGTTTGCATGAACACACATGTATTGTGGTTCAATAGTGATACTGTACATGCAGGTTTCTGCTTCTCCGGAGATGCATGTAAATGAGAAGGGTGTTTCAGTTGATTCAATGCCCACTGGGATGTTGGTCCATAATAGAGCTTAAGTTTACTAGGTACATATTAAAAAACATACTACAAACTACATTACTTAATGCATCTGAGCAGACTCTCTGGATGTTAGCCAGTGTCTGAAAAAGCATAATTCCAGCTTAAGACAGAAAGAATGAAAATCTGTGTGCACAGATTTTATTTTCTATGACAAACAGAAGTTTGTATCAGTTTTTTTTTTTTTTGCTCTCTGTGGTTCAGTGTATGAATTCAAAGTATCAAATGTGCATGTGTTTGTGCTCTTATGAATGGATTCTGTGCATGCTGGAGTGAGTGTTATACCATCTTTGTAGCAGTGTTATTTTGCTGGAAAAAGCTGTATGAGTTTTGGCCATCATCATCTTAGTGTTTTGAAAGCAGAAGTGACGAGTGGGGGATGAATCTGACCGAGAAAACGTAGGGACTTTACTGTAGGGTACCACACTGTCTATTTTACTCTAATGGCTATCATATTTTGCAAAATGAAAATCATGTTGTATTTAGTAACACATGAAACTAGTGATAAAGATCAACTCATCGGGAAAGTTTGTATATATCGATTGAGAAATATGGTCTTTTTTTCTTCATAGATTTCTTTACAATCTGTTTTCTTTTTACAACAATTGGAGTTAACACCTGTTAGCTATTATGAAAAAATGCAGACAGATATATGGTATTTGCCTTGGATTCACCTTTCAGATCTGAAACCTACTTCCATCTCTTAAAAACAGTATGGGCAGCAGTGCTTTAGGCTAAATGCTAAAATCAGCAGGCTAACATACTCCATACTCACAATTGCAATACTAATGCAGTGCTGCGCAAAAGTCTTGAGCCACCCCTTATTTTTTATATTTTCTTAGAAAAATGGGAACTAAGAGCAGAGATTTATTGAAATGTGGAAACATACATGGACATACAACACATAAGGCAAAAACAGAGCTTGTACAATTCTAACGAGCTTGAAAGTCAATATTTGTTATGAGCACTGTTATTCATGACAGAGCCTCCATTGTGCTTAATACTGTAGATGGCTGTAAACACTCACTGTTGTACTTGGATTCATCACACCATAAGACCTGTTGCCACTGACTTTCAGTCCAGTTCTTGTGTAATTTGCCATACCTCAGCCTTTTCTCCCTGTTTCCTGTCCTTAAGAATGGATTCTTGACAGCCACCCTTCCACTGAGACCATTTCTGATGAGTCTTCAGTGAACAGTAGATAAGTCAACTGAAGGGCCAGATGCATCTCTCTAGTCCTGTGCAGGTCCTTGTTGGATGTTTTCCTATTTCTTAAAGACGTGACTTTCAGAAACTGTTCATTTGCTGTAGATGGTGTTTTAGGCCTGTCACTTTTGTCAACCACTTGTCCAGTTTCCTCATTTTTTTATGGACACACTGCAAACCATGCTGAGATATGCCAGCGGGGTTGGGGGGGG